>CM042083.1:3953078-4238078 GCA_023509865.1 Trypoxylus dichotomus | reverse complement strand
TTAATTTATAAAAGTTAAGCAAATAAATCAAATAATATACGTAAGTTAAACTTAAACATAAATGATATGATTAATTCTTGTACACCGCTAAAGTCTAACGGTATTTAAAATTATAAACTACAAGTAAAAGAAAGGTCTTTTTTCTAAAAAAAAAGAAAAAAAAATTAAAAATTAAAAAGGCAATATAAAAATGGCGCTAGAAGAAGGTTAAAATTATTAAGTAGCTTCGCGTGGGGCAAAGTAAATAGAGAAAGAAAAGAATGCAGAACCTCCAAACCTTATTAGTAATTCAAAGGAAGAAGATTTAAACCTATCAGATCTTATAAGATCGATTTACACATGCACGATAACCACACAATATTTAAATCTATAAACTATCGAAAAGCCCAAAAACAATTGCCAATTTAAAAGGATGTCATAACTTGCTTTACGCAGTCTGAGACGAATTTGTCCTTATCATCCGTAGACGCAGCATTTTTGCAATAATCTTCCAACGATTTGAGAGCATCTTCAGTGAACTTACACCCTTTTAAGTTTGTAAGAACTTTAATCTCACCACTAAAACCACTCTTTGACAATCCTGGAGGCACAAACATTGTCACATCTTTGATCCTTGCATTTTCAACTATCATCGTGATGTTTATTTCCGGACATATTCCATCTACATTCTTCATTAAACGCTGTGGCACTGGGAAAGATCGATTTAACGTGAATTTTGGAGTTTTTCCAAAGGTCCAATCCCAATTTGAGAGTTCGTTTCGGATTTCTTGTAAACCTGTGAATAATTCATCTTAAGTTCTACTATTCATCCTCCAGTTCATTTTCTTTTTGATTACCGCTGTATATGATGGTATATGGTAATAAAATGATAAAAAATCTACAGCTATTACATCAGAAACTTGTTATTCGCAAGCATTTACAATAATAAAAGTGAATGTTTACTTAACTAAAATACGTATTCAGAATTCTCGAATCGATTTAGCATTTAAATGATTAAAATATAAAAAAAAATATATCTCTACCTGGGAACCATTTATCAGTAGGATTTATTAGATGAAAGCCGCCTTGTTTATTAGCCAACTCTTTACCACCATCACATAAAGATAAAGGTGTTGTTCTCATGTATTCCCAACCAATTGCAGAAATTACATCTTTGATGGAAACGCGATAGTTTTCATCGACTAAATTCATGTATTTGAAGGTGTCTTTAGGTTTAACAGGAGACTGTAAAGTAAAACAATAGAAATTAGAAATATTGTTTACTTTTATATTCAAGAGAATTATCATCTTTTTAATAATGCCAAACATGTGTGTAGAGCGTAAGATTTAAAGGCTCGTTAAAACATGGTTTTCTGTAGGAAGATATTGAAATATTGAAAATTTTTAGAATCTGTTGAAAATTCGGCTTCTATTAGAGGTAACCATTATTAAAAGCTTTTATTTTTAAGTCTATAACCTAGGGGATAAATTACTTATTAACGTAAGTACATAATAAATATTCCCAAAATAAAGAAAATTTTTGTAATTTCTCTAAAATATTTATTGTATTACGTATTAATACCTACGAAATGGAAACTGCAGGATGTAAGAAGTATGTTTAGTCAAAAAGGCATTGTTAACAATTACAAGTTTTGTAAAGCAAATATTTTACAAAATGGAACTGTACGCTGGAGGTGTACTAACAAAAAAAAAAGTGTTCCGCAAAAGTGTACACGTTTTCTGAGAACAATTGCAGTGTGTTACGTTCAGAATGTTGCTATAATCACAACATTGACACCAACCTTGAAAGAAAGATTTTCACCAACAATGTGAAAAGAAAGCCTACAGAAAACTTGTACGAAAAACCGCTTTATTACCGCGGTATTAAGTCATAATATGGAATTCGTTAGACATAATATATGGATGTCTAAGAAAGGAACTCAGCCAACGCTTCCAAAATCACAACAACAAGTGGGTTTGGCCGTAAAAGTATTGGGTCCAGTAACCAACAAATAAGAACCGTTTGTGTGTGATGAAGTTTATAGGATTATAATCTTTGCTCTATATAGCAATATTTCTTTTCATATCCTCTACAGAAGCTGTATACATGGATGGTATATTTAACTTTTGTGCAAAGTTTTTCACGCAATTATCTACGTTGCATGGTGTTAAAACCGAGCATTATATTTCTTTAATTTCCTGTCTTTTACCGGACAAAACATAACAATGCTTTAATTTAATAAATCAGAAATTTGTTGAAAATGGTGTAAACTGTAACAAGCATGGTATCGGAAAATGAAGTCGATCGGACTAACTCAAAACTCTAAGAATGATACCGATGAAGGACAAATATTAAAATATCTTTTTGGATTGCAATTTCTGAATTTTAATGAAGTTGGTGATACATTTTCATCAAACTTAGCTCCAATGGTGTTTTATAATTCCGAATTAGAAGAATTTTGCGATTACTTAGTTAATAATTACACCAATGAAAGCTCCAAATTTCCACCTTACATTTGAGCAAGTTTATTTCCTTCCCTTTGTAGAACGACGAATGCCTGCAAGTCCTTTCACTCGATATTTAATAAAGAGCTTTTATTCCTTTCATCTAAATATTTTCCAATTTATTAACTGGTTATTAGATTTTCAAAGCGAGGTCTATGTTAAAATAAATATAACAAATAGATTTCAAAAGATAGTCAGATCTGGCAACAGAAAAAAAGCAAGAGTATATTACATTTAAAATTAAAGACCTTTCTACTGACTTTACCGCCTATTAGTATGTGCAATAATTATAAATATATTTTATTTAGTGTACTAATTCTGTATTTTTCTTATTGTGCTTAGAGGAATATATTTCATATTGATATACAATTATTTTTAAGTTCATGTTATGTATGCTTTATTTTAGAATAAAAGCCAACTCTTTTAGAATAAAAAATATATTATTTTCATGTACTGACTAAATTTGTTTTATGTTTATGTTCGGTTTATTTTGGAATAAAACTAACTCTTATAGAAAGAATTACAGCTTTACAAGAAAAAAGTGTAGTAATTTAAAAATGTACATATTTTTTATTTTGATAAAGCAAATACATATAATTACCGGTAATTAACAATGGCATTACCATATACAGTATTGAATACGCCTTATTTGTTCCAACTATAATGTTGGATTACTGGATTCTTATTGATAGAAAAAGACTTATAAGGTAAATTAGTCCAACTATATGACGCCGAAGTTTTCATTTCATTCTGATAGTTCAAAAATTATTAAATATTAATATCCATAAGGTTTCTCATTTTGGTATATTTAATTTTTTTATCCCTGTAGTTGTTCGAAATATCTACAATCAGGTCAATAACTCCATCTTATAATTTGTTCATCGTTCCGGACCGAATAACAATTTAGACAATGACGTTATGAAAGTCTTAATTTCAACTCACGTTGAATCGATAAAATCTTTAGTGGAAAAGGTCAATGTTATTTAGAAACTATTACGAGTTCTTAGATAACATTTTAAAGTTTATCATTGATGCAATTTCACAGTAACAACGAAAATTTTCTTGTAATAATCTATAAACAATAGGGATTAATCAAGTCAATCTTAGTATAAACATGCATACATCTTTTGTAATAACCAGATTGATATTTTTCTTTTTTGGCGAAACCCCTGCAGATTTAAATACAAATTGGACTTTAAACTTGAGATTTACGCTTAACCTTAACCTTACGACTTTTCCAGATTCATTTCAACTTTTTTTTCACTGAATTTTGATAAGTAATCGTATTAATTTACCAATTCGTTGCTGTAAAACGACTTTTATGACACCATATCTAACTTCATGTTTACAACGTTTTAATTTCTCGATTAACAAAATGTCTTAAGGATTTTATACGCTTTCTTTAAAATTAAACCTCCTTATTTTGCCAATTGACGCATGCAGTTTTAAGCAAACAGAAAAAAAAACGATCACAAAGCTAACGTCAAAAATGTTGAGGGAGTTTGTTTTTTTTTTTTTAACGATTGTAAATAAAAATAGACCGGACTTTGCCTCGTACCTTTGCGAAACGAAAAAAATATATATATTTTGAACACAAAATAAAATCATTTCTAGGTATTCCAAATGAACTTTGGATGTTTGCAGACCAAGGATTACGCGGTATTTTTAGCTGTAAAAAAAATAAGTTCTAATGTTGCTTATTTGCAAGTATGTAAGCGTGTTTAAATTGTTACAGAGTAACTTAAATATTGAAATGAGGTATGTAGTTGGAATTTATATACAGGTCTTTGTTGGAAATATTTTGACATTCCAGTTGTTTCGTTTAAAACTTTCACATTCTTCTTAATTTTGCTCAGACAGTTAACAATTAAAGGACAATTATGCTTTTTCTTGAAGTATAGGAAACATCATTTAAAGGAAATCACGTATTACTTTTCTCAATTACATTTTTTACTCCGAATTTTCTGTCAATGATATTTAGAATTAGATTAGTAATAATTTATTTAATTTACTGAAAGGTAAAGCAATTTTGAAGAAAACATTATTAAGAGAAAGAACTCCTTTTATAATTCCCTACCACTCCCAAAAATTTGTCAGTGTTTTTTAAATGCACCCTGTATATTCAACATCTACGAAAGCACCTAGTATTTGTAGCATGTATTTAAATTTAAAGGTGTTATTAATTAGATTTCAGTGCATAATATACTGTTACTGTAAAAGGATAATTTTTACTTTTAAAATATTAATGTGATATTAGTAATCAAACAATAAAAGGATACTCTAATATTGTAATTAGTACGTTAAAAAAGCTGTGTGGTGTTGTTGAAGTAAGTGGTGTAACGAAACAATTATTATAAATCAAAAAAACCTTGGGAGAAATTTCCATTGGTACAGATTTATTCTTTTTGCAATTAAATATAAATAAAGCAAGATCATAATGCATTTTTTCTTTAAACAAATTTAAGAAGCATCTCTTGTTTGTTATGAAATATATTCCCCGCCCACCTTATTATTTCTTTTTAGTATTGCTATTAAAAATTGCCACTTGTAAATATTTTAGGTACTTTAGAGATAAATTTGTAAGCACCCTGTAACATATATTTTTACGTTTTTATGTTATTCATGCTATAATATTTGGATGAAAATAGAATAAAAGAATGTTATAACGTTAATTTATTTACGATTTTAAAGATAAATTTATTAGCACTCCATATCTCACATTTTTGTCTTATTGATAGTATAATATTTGGACAAGAATAGAACAAAAGAAAGTAACAACATTGGTTAAATTGAAACGTGGATACCGAGTATTTTATCGCACATATTTCCTGTAACCTTCTATATACTCTACAGCAGCTACAGAAACTCTTTTATATATCGCAATGATACTGATAAAACAAATAAGAATTATCTGTATGGAATTTTTACATGCCAAAGTAAATAAAAGTCTGGAGAATAACAAGATTTAATTTTATTATTATGTAAGTAAAGTTTGAAATGCAATAAAAAAATGTAAACAGGTAATTATAATTTTTAAAAGATGATTCTTCAGTATTGGCTATTAATTCCTACTTTTAAAATTTTACTGTGATATTAATAACCAAACATTTACCGCATTATATATTAAAATAAAAGGATTTTTATACTATTGTAAATTAGTATGTTAAGAAGAGTTTGTACTGATTATAAATCAAGTGGTGCAACCAAATATTAATTATTATAAATAATAATCTTAAGAGACATTTTTCTTGATACAGATTTGTAAATATTGTAGGGGTAGAACATATATAAGTAAATCAAAATTATAACGTTATTTTTTTCTGCAAACATAGTAATATCTATTATTGCTATTAAAAATTGCTACTTGTAAATATTTTAGATACTATATATATAATGCAATTTTACTTCTTTTAATTTAAACTACGTCTATTTACATATTTGAAGATAAGTTAAAAAGCACCCTGTATTTTATGTTTTTATATTTTTACGTTTTTGTGTTGTTCATGTTATAATATTTGGATAGAAATAGTATAAAGGAAAGTGACGACATTGGTAAAATTGTTTCACGAATGTTGAATAATTACTTTAACTCAGGTTTCCACAGCAATGATACTCATAAAACAAATAAAAATTATCTGGATGGAAATTTTAGATGCAAAAAGTAAATAAAACAACGTCTGGAGAATAAGTAGACTTAATTTTATGACTATGTACATAAATTTAAGGTAAACTTGAAATGCAATAAAAAATGTAAATAGAAAATTATCATCGTATTATAGCAGACTTGTGCACTAAAATAAAAACATTAATTTTAGCATGAGTTATACATACCTCAGTCCTAAGAGCTTCAAATAAGTCTGCCTTATTTACGTTGACCAATAAGGAACATTGCTGATATGCACTGTCTTCACCGATAAATGATGAATTATCTGTAACCTAAACCAAAAAATAACTTTTAAATATATACACTTGAAAATGGGTTACAATTACAAACCTTTTTACTCCTTAACATGATATCCTTGCCAGATGTAAGTTTGGTTTTTAACTCGAACTGTCGGAACAACGCCCTTTTCACGATTTCCATATTATAATTTGAATCGTAGCAATCCTTAGAGGTAAAGAATGTTAAATTGAGATTCCCTTCGTCTTGATATACAGCAGGACCTTCCCCTATACGCCGAGCTAAACGAACACCTTTCTTCGAGATGTTTTTCAATTGGTGCACGTTACTTTCAACCCACGGATTTTGATTATTACCAATTAACACACAAGGATCGTTATGTGTTAATAATAAGATGTGCTGATGGGAAAAGTCGAAATTTTTATACAACCAATTCTCAAGTGCCAAATTCGTATAAATATCGTTCGATTGGGAGATGTACACGGACTTCTTGATGTTTTTGCCACTGCTAGAAAGTCCACGCGTTCTCAGTGCAGCGATGAAGGAATTGATTTTTAAAACTTTGCCTTGAACTAGTGCCATTTTTATTTATAATGTCTCTCTCTGTCGTATCACGGAACACACAAAAGCACAGCCGAAATGTTCGATAGCTGTTATGCCTTACACTATGAATATGTTTTTGTTGGTGTCTCGTTCTTTTCCTCCTTAAGCGTTCTTATGTGAAGCTGTTAAAGAGATGAGGTAATCGTGAAGGGTGATAGTTTGATGCAACCACTTCCACGTCTGATGCAGCCCGTTAGTCCGGTAACGAATAACAACGCAGTCACCACAACTACTCAGCATTCCTCCCTTGTCTATCGGAATGTAAATAAAAAATTTCACCTTTTTGGAATGTAAAATGCTTGCTTACGCCTCTGTTAAAGGATCTATAACAATGAGGGAAGAATTAGCTTAAGATAAAAGATAAAACACTTGATCATTGAAGAATCCACACTTACCTTTAGTTATTTAAAAATGATGTCTAAACGAAATGAAAGAAGATCAGAATGTTTGGTGTTTAACTACTTATCAAGGTATAATGCACTATACTTATTAAAGTAAACCACTAACAGAGAGGCGGTCACTTTATATGTTATTCTGCCAAGCAGAAGTGACAGATTTTTTTACGGGACTTGCGTAATAAAAGGAAAAAACAAAGAGGCGAAAATAGCCGAACATTTAAACGTCGTTATTTTCCATCTCATTTAATAAAATTAGAACTCTCGCTTCGTTCCTATCGTTAATATTTATAACATCCAACGATTTAGCGCCTAGAAACTTAAAAATTTGCAGTTTTTATGAAGATCTATGCAATACATTTAGATACCTCGGTCACATTGAAAAATTTTTGTCAAAAATAGAATTCTCTCACGCATTATGTGATATTATTATGACATTGAAAGTGTTAAAGAACAAGCTGTAACCAGGGTAACACATTTTATGTATTTTAAGGGTGGTACAATGGTCTTTAGTTAATCCAATATAAATAAAATTATCAAAGAAAAATTAATGATTATAGGGAAGTTTATAACAAACAATTGTTAGTAATAAATATGAATAAAAAATTTTAAATACAAATCCCTTTCAATATTATCAAAGGAAAGCATTTTATAGGATTTTAATATTTAAAAAGCAAATACATTTATCTAATCAGTTGGTATTTAATACTACTAGAGACATCTAACGAAATTCGGTTGTTCTACATTTCTTTGTCTAGTGATTATAGTTCCCTAATCTTTCCTTGTTCTTTGCTGTCAAATTTGTCAGAATTGTTGTTAATTAATTTTTTCTGGAAATAAATGTGATCCTATTATCAAAATATAATACCTGTCGGATTAAAATAAGGTCCGCAAAGATGTACGTGCTTAAAAATAACTGATGACGAGTGAAACGATGGCACAGTATCAGAAAAAATGGTATTTCGGTAAGCTAACAAGAAGCGAAGCTGAGCGAAAATTAAAAGAAGGTACTTTCCTGCAATCTAATGTAAGTCATCGTTTGTGATATATTGCAAATTTTAGAAGGAAAAGTCAACGGTGCTTTTCTTGTTAGAGAAAGCTCAACATCAGCCAGAGACTTTGTTTTATCAGTTCTACATGACAATGCATTTACACATTTTCAAATCAGGAGGTGTACCATTGATGATGCATTTTTCTCTATAGGTTAGTTGTTTGTGAACGTTATCTGATACTTTATTGTTGACATTTTAGAGGAAAATACTAAAATTCATGGACTAGATAGTTTAATCGAACATTACCAAGCATCGCCAGAAGGCCTCGAAGGCATTAGATTAACAACACCATGCATAGGAGAAGCTCCACCTCACGATGCTTGTTTATACGGACGTACAAATCTTTTACATCGAGCAACAAGCCAAGGAAACTTTAAAGTCGTTTCAGAGATACTTAAAACTGATTATAATTTAGAGATTAAAAATCAAGATGGCCAAACTGCAGTACATTTAGCAAGTATAAGAGGGCAAGATGATATTTTATGCCAGCTTGTTAAATGCGATGCAAGCGTTAATTCTAGGGACACTGCTGGATATACACCATTACATGTAGGTAGGAATAACGTTTTAAAACTAATAATCTAATGTTTCCATATCTAAATCTAGTATGCTTGTCAAAATAATTTCCCGAGCACTGTAAGGTTACTGGTTCAAGTTGGAAATGCTAATATACAAGCTAGAAATACAGAAAATGGTTGGGTACCGTTACACGAAGCAGCAAGTCGTGGTCATAAAGAGGTTGTGAAGCAGTTACTAAGCTTAAATGCACCTGTGAATCCCCGAACAAAGCAAAATTTCTTACCGTCACAATTAGCAAGACAAAATAATCATTACGAGTGTGCTGCAATATTAGGTAGGAGACTACGTTGAACCCTCCAATAATGACATTTTTACAATTAATTTTTTTGATACAGAAAATTATAGAACTCCTAATCCGAAAACTCATCGAAATAACTGGTTCCATGGTACATTAGGCCGACAGGAAGCAGAAAGAATTATTAAAAATTACAGTGATAAGAATGGTACCTTCTTAGTACGATATAGTGATCGTAACAAGGGTCAAGTTGTTCTCACGTTGCTCAATGAATGCCTATTTTACCATTATATAATATGCAAACTTGTAAGTAGCCTATAACGAAGTATTTCGAATATAATTTATGTTATCGTACCTGTGATCCTTAGGATAATTACTTATTCATTGATGATGGACCGTATCTTGATTCTTTAGAACACGTAA
The DNA here is from genome assembly GCA_023509865.1 of Trypoxylus dichotomus. NCBI lineage: Eukaryota > Metazoa > Arthropoda > Insecta > Coleoptera > Scarabaeidae > Trypoxylus > Trypoxylus dichotomus. The sequence continues at coordinate 4,228,406 of CM042083.1, read as the reverse complement.
TAGAGTATTATAGTTTTATAAGTGATGGTTTACCGACTATGCTACAAACACCCGTACCACCAAGACCAAAGCCATCTTTACCTGATGTAAGTTTAATTATTGCATTACTTTTAAAATATTTCTAACGGGTGTTGTGACTCGCTAAATAGAATGTAACACATGGGCTGAAAAGTCCTGGGCCTAACAAAGAAAACACGTTTTTTTTGGTTCAAAATTAGCTTTATTCATCAACGTAATCTCCATCAAGAGCAACGCAATCATTCCAGCGCCGCTCTAGCATTTCAATACCACTTTTGTAGAACTATTTATCTTTTGCCTCAAAATAGGCGTCAGTTTCAGCGATAACCTCTTCATTCGTGCGAAATTCAACTCACGCAACTTCACTTTTCGATCATTCAAAACGATTTTGTGGATGTTTTTGATGTTTTCTGGTGTTACCGCCTCATTTGGACGACCACTGCGTTCTGCATCATCGGTGTCTCTACGACCACGTTTGAAGTCAGCAAACCAACGTTTTATTGTTGTTTCTGATGGAGCGGAGTCCCCATAACACTTTTCAAGCCATTGCTTCGCTTGAACGGTATTTTTTCCCATCAAGAAGCAGTGTAAAATTAAAAGACGAAATTGTTTTTGATCCATTGTTTTGAAAATAACAAAAGTAGCGTGACTCTTAGTACAATAACTCACAAACTAATGAATAGAATATCATGAAATTTTAACAGCTGTCTTTTGAAGGTTAGTACTAACTGAGAGAAAGGTGACTGCTATAAAACTAGCGTCATCTATGTGTTAGGCCCGGGACTTTTGAGCCCATGTGTTAATTACGGTATGGTAATTATCTTTTCTTCTGAAAATTGCATTTATTTGGATATTGAATAATACTAAAATCTCATTATTCTCACAGTTTTCTACTATCCCAAGGCAAAAGAATAAGAAGGCATTGGGAAGCGCTGTATCTGTACAAGAATTATCAATCCAATTGAATCATTTCAACAACATATCGTTCAAAACTCAATTTAGTAGCGTTGATTTACTAACTAATAACAATTACATGACTGAGAATAACGAAGAATATATACCATACGAAGCTTTAACGCAAACAAAGAAAATCGGGGAAGGGGAATTTGCTGCTGTATATCAAGGTAATTGATCATGATGTAGGATTCCGTGTACTGTGGAGAATTTGACCTACCTATATAAATTTCGTCGTTTGTAGAGATGGGTGACCATCCACTTACAAGAAGAAGTATAACGGGTCAGTTGTGCCCTAAGCGCCTGCAATATTCTTTTCCTTCTAATCCTTATACCTGTGAGATTTTTTCTTATTTTCTCTTTTTTTTTCACGTAATTGTATCATCTGAGTTATCCCATTCCATTATTTACCCTTACATAGCACTAAAACCTGACTAAGAAGCAACCGTGGACACGTGTTTCGGCTTAACTGTCCCCCATCCAACAATCTAATATCCGCTGGAATTATTAAAGTAATTAGGGCAATAATGATAAAAAGAATGCATGAGTCTATATAAATACAAAGATTCGCCTAAATAACAACGGTAAACACTTGTTTCGGGCTAATTTCTCCTTATCAGCAGTGTACCAACGAAGCAAAATAAGAAGCAACTCCTTCGTTGATCTGTTTTACCTACACCGTACTAATGAGGACGAAATAGTCCGAAACACGTGTCCTACAATTGCTTCCTAGACAGTTTTCTGACGTTCCAATTGTTATGTTGCCATTTTTCAAGCTGGAATATCTTGAGAATGAAATTAGTTCAAAAGAGCAATAAGCACAGTCAAAATTTCAAAAATCGCAATCAATTTTTCTACAAGAAAGTGACGTAAAATTTCTAGAACCGCAAGTCTTCTTTTGCTTCCTTTTCACATGTTGCACTTAGGCAATTACCTGTTTTCTTCCTATGCCTCTTTAGATACACTAGGGTGACAGAATAACATAGACACCTACTAATTAAAGAAGAGATTCTATTCTCGTTATATATACAAAATATTTTAGAATTTTTAAATTAGACTAATACTTTGTCGATCCACCTTTACTTGACTCCTCACAAGTATAGCAGTAAACTCCACTCACACAAATTAATTAATTATGCGGAACGCAGCGTTTCGAGAGCACGTGGGCTCCCATTGTCAACCGTGTTACCGACTGAAAGTAAAAACTGTATCATACACGCAAATTATTTTCTACGCAGGCTCTAAAATTTCTAAAACATATGACTATTTACAATCTACTCGGTGGTCTAATGCCTTTTTCGGGAAAGGATGGACCGAAAGCGAACCGTATCTTTAACAGGGCCTATGGTAATAAATCCATCAAACTCGAGTGCGCAATTGGGGGTGGTTCTCTGTTCAATAAGTTTCCGTTCTTTTTCATATATACCGTTTCGTACGCGTCTAATTCTCTATACGAGTTCACGTTTTTAAGTAGTGTCAGATTTTTTAAATCAATCTTATGTCCGGATTTTACCATATGCTCTGCTACGCTTGATAGTTCAGGTTTGTCGAAACGATAGTGTCTAATATGTTCTTTGAACCTCGTTTCGACACTCCTTTTTGTTTGTCCAATATAAACTTCCTCACAATCATTGCATGCGATTTGGTATATTCCAGACCTTTTTATCATCTCCGGTTTATCTTTGGGATTCCCTAAGAGATTCTTTAAGTTGTTTTTTGACACAAAAGACACGTTCATATTTAGTTGTCGGAAAATTTTACTTAACCCTTTTACTGTTGGGTGAAAAGGAAGAGTTATAAATTTCTTATTACCGGTGTTTGTTGATGTCAAGGTCGTGGAATTTCTGATGTGTTGTTTGTATTGGACCTTCCTTAAAATACGGTCGACATCCGTAGAAGAGAAACCATTGTACCTCGCTACATCTTTGATATACTTTAATTCTTTGTCGTACCTGCTCTTGTTTAGCGGAAATCTGACAAGTCTATTGACCAGAAAACTAATCGCGGACATTTTTTGTTGTTCGCAATGGTGCGAATCAAACGTGATGAATCTGTTGGAATTAGTTTCTTTTCTGTAGATGTCTATTTCTAATTTATTGTTATTGCGTATGACTAGAGTATCTAGAAACGGATTTACGATTGTTCACTTCTTCTTCAATAGTAAACTTGATCGTGGTAAATTTTGAGTTCAGTTCTGCTAGAAAATCTTGTATGTTTCCTTTGTTGGTATAAAACACAGCGAAAATATCATCTACGTACCTAAGCCAAATTCTCGGGAAATATTTGCTTTCTTTTTTCAGGTTTGTTTCAAATTTGCTCATGAAAAGGTTCGCAATAAAAGGAGATAAAGGATTACCTATCGCCGTGCCTTCCACCTGTTCGAACCATTTTTCCGCCTATTTGAAAACAATTTTGTGACATGCTTAATTTAGTTAACCTTTTATATTCCGCGGTTTTCACGTCATCTACGTTATTTAATTTCAAAAATTCAACCAAATACTCCAGCGTTTCTGGAATTGGTACGCTTGGGAAAAGTGAACAAACGTCGAATGATACAAGGACTTCCCCATCTTTTAATTCAGTCTTTTCAATTTTATTTACAAAATCTACGGAGTTTTCTACACATAGGTTATCTACTTTATGGGGCAAGTTCTTATATTCATTCACTAGCCATTTGGACAATTTGTATATTGGAGAATCAATGCCGGATACTATAGATCTGATGGAATTACCTGGTTTGTGAATTTTTGGAAGACAATATATTTGAACTTGTTATTTTGAATTTCAGGTTATTATTGATTAAGTTGGGACAGTCCTTAATAGTATCTTTAGTGATTCTAATCATTGACGGTAGGGCAATCGTCATTTCACCTTTACTTGCGTGAAGTGCTGCGAGTCGTCGTGGCATAGAATCTATTAAATGATTAATGGTGTCTTCTGGAATATTTAACCACTCTTCTGTAACAGCTGCTACGAGTTCTTCCTTATTGCTGGGTTGTTTCGCCATATTTGTCTGGATTATGTGCCAGACATTCTCTATCGAATTCATGTCTGGTGATTGGTCTGGCTATGGTAAAATCCGAATCCCCTGTGCCTCTTTCCATGTGGTTGTTCTTGCTTTGTGGCAGGGTGCTTCATCCTCCATAAAAGTGGCGTCTTCTTTAGATAAAATGGCGTTGTCGAATATCGGTAGTAGTCCTTCTGTCGATATTTGGATATATTTTGCCGCATTTATATTTCCGTCGCAGATTACTAATTGCGATCTTCCACCATACCATATCGCGCCCCACACCATATGTTCACACCGCCGTATTTCACCGTCTGATGCAAAAATTTGTCGTCCAGTTGCTGTGACGAACGCCTCCATACCCACGTACGACCACCATCACTGAATTCGCAGTATCTGCTTTCGTCTGAAAAAATGACAGAGCGCCAAAACTCTTCGGGGTTCGTTCGCATTGCGATTGCCCAAGCCATTCGGCGCCGTTTTTGAAACGCCGTAAGGAGAGGTTTTTTTCTTTGTCACCCTTTTATACATCCCCACACTGTGGAGGTATCACAGAACGGTGCGCTGACTTTTCTATGAAGTTGTCGCAAGCTCAACTGTACTTTTTCGCGGTTCTCTTAACACTTCGCGCACAAACACCGTTTTTCTTCGTTCAGAAGATCCGGCACGACCTGGTCTCGGCTCCACTGTTGTTTTTTCCTTGCGTTTAAATTGTGTAATCACACGGTTAACTGTGTGGACAAGGGAATATTTAAAAATTTACTTATTTCACGTTGCGAAGCGCCGCGTTCACTCTGGCCAACGATGCGACCACGGGTGAAGTCGCTAATATCACTCGAACCTTGTAAGCGAGGCATAGTTGTAACGATACTAAACTATAACGAATTCCTTCCGATACATCTACCCCTACCCTAATGACAAGAGAAAGTTCCTAATTCGTTCTTAGAATTTAGCTGTTTACATATTTATACCGCTTTGCCTGGTGTCTATTTTATTCTGTCACCCTAGTGTATAGATGTCCAGCATTTGCTCCGTCCAGTTTCTAGGCATATGTTTTATCCTGTGAGTTAAATTACCTTTTTTCTCAGGTACTGTAAACGCCAAACTAGACGGAATACTATTACTTCAGTAACTGAGCTCGCCATCTAATTTAGCGTTTACACTAGGGATCCTAACCTGACCTGAAAACCCTCCTCCTTTATCTGGGCTTGGGACTAGCAGAGGCAATCACTAAGTCATCCAATCCACCTAGCACTTACCACAGGCCGAGTTGAGCGCAAAGTCAGTAATACTTTAAATTGAAAAGAGCAAATAAGTCCACTTACAAAAAGGATTTCTAGAAGGGTATACACGTTAACGACAATATCAGTTGAAGTCCTTGTGGAGGTCCCAAAAATTTACAATGACATTCCAAAACTCATGAAGAGAAATTTAGTGCATAACATTAGTAACCTATTTAAAAACCAAACCAAATTGTGTTTGGAATACACCAAACAATGACCTACAAAATTACACGGAATCCTACTCCTATAAACCTAAAAGCCACAACTAAACTGAATTAACATTCCAGGAACTTATCGGAAGAAAAATGGCGAAATTTTAAATGTAGCAATAAAAACCCTGCACAATACCCAGAACGATATGAATCGTGAAGCTTTTAAAAGCGAAGCTCAACTTATGATGAAATTAAATCACCATTGTATAGTGAAACTAATCGGATTATCTTTGGAGAAGACCTGGTGCATGATACAGGAACTAATACCCTTAGGCTCAATGCTCAATTACATATTAACACAGAGAGAGAAGATCAACCCCAACTTCGATTTTAAATTATGGGCGGCGCAAATTTCATGTGGTAAGTAGTGCGCATGTTTTTGGAAAGATTTATCTTACACTCTTTCTCTATTACATTCATTTGGGAAGTCATAGTAAGTACTAAACGATTTAAGTTTTATGAAATATAATTTCTCGATTCTACTTTAAAGGTATGAAATACTTAGAAGAACAAAGGTTCGTCCATAGGGACCTTGCAGCTCGAAACATCCTGTTGGCATCCCAACACCAGGCCAAAATCAGTGATTTTGGACTATCACGAGCTTTAGGAAATGGGTGCGAATATTATAAGTAAGCAAAGCCTTTCTCGTAAATAAAACGTGGTGTCATCAAATTTAAAGGCAATTTAAACACGTTGATTTGATATTAAAATATTTTAACAATATTTTAGAGCTGTTCGAGGTGGAAAATGGCCTTTAAAATGGTACGCACCAGAATCCTATAATTACGGCACTTTTTCTCATAAAAGCGACGTTTGGAGCTATGGCGTGACAATCTGGGAGATGTATTCTTTCGGGGAGCAACCTTACGGTGATATGAAAGGCGCTGAGGTGAATTTGAGTCACTTCCTTATAAACTATCACATTCTAACTTTCATTTTGATATCTTTCTCTAGGCAATTAAATTAATCGAAAGCAATGAGAGGCTTCCACAACCTGACGATTGTCCAGATTACATCTATAAGATCATGCTAGAATGTTGGAATTACGACGCTAACATGAGACCTACCTTCAAAGAACTTGTAGACATTTGGACGTCAGATAATGCTTACGCTAATATAAGAGAATTGATAGTTGAAACGAATCTTACATGAAAAAAAAAAAAAATTGTATTCCAGTGGAACTGCCTTGAAGCGACCTCTTTCTTTTTTTGTGATCAAATTTGTCTTTCTTGAAAATAAAGACAATATGTGTTCAATAAACAGCATCAACTCTTTTTATTTACGTTTTTAGATTGGCAGTACACTGAAACGACTTCTTAATATGTTCTCTAAAGAGTACTTTAGTGTATTGCCAAGTAGTAGGGCTGCGGAAATGGGTGCTGTTCCTTCAAATTCAGTTGGAGCGTGTAGCATCTCCTTGAAAATGCTTTCACTGTGTTGTCCTACAATATTACTAACTTCAACATACATCATCAATTATTATCTTCCAGTAGGCTCTTCCCTATTGATTGGAAGAAAACTCATGTCATTCCTATTCCAAATGACGCGTTTTACTTGTCTGCTGGTACTGTTGGATTCCTTCAAGGCATCCAACAGAATTGATCATAGTCTTTTGCTAGTTATTCTTACTTGGTTGCTAGTGGCAAAGCTTCCAATTGCTCGGCTTCGCATTCTGGAGTTCTACAGGGATTAATATTAGGTCCGTTGTTATTCTCTATTTAAACGGCACATATATTCTTTTCCCATAATTTCACATGCAATCTCTGTAATGTAAGAAATCTAGGATCTTAACGTGCTTAATACATTTTAAAATTAATTTATCCCCACCGGCATTCCCATAACATTTCCATTAAAAAGCTGCTATGTGATTCCTTGGTGCTATAACATTTTAATTTCTGTGACGTGTTGAATTGAGGTGGTACAGCATCAAAATGTTTCTTCTAAACTTAGGGGTCTTTTATTCACAATATATAACTCCCTTCCTCTAGATGTCAAGGAATTACCATTTAATGTCTTTAAACGTGTTGTTTATAATAATTTAATGAATGAGTCTCCGGCAGATAAATATTTGCAGTATAGCAGGATAATTGATGATTTGGTTGTGGACAAATTATTTTCTTTATTTCTAATTTGTTCTTGGGTCATCATTAATAACAGGTGGCGAAAATAGCTTAAACTTGTTTTTGTATTTACCATTTTATTTGTCGTTAAAATATTATTTTTAATATTGAGTGCACTTATTAGTAAGTAATTCATAGGTATAGCAGTAAACTCCACTCACACAAATTAATTAATTATGCGGAACGCAGCGTTTCGAGATACGTGGGCTCTCATTGTCAACCGTGTTACCGACTGTGTGTTACCGACAGTCGGTAACACGGTTGACAATGAGAGCCGACGTGCTCTCGAAACGCTGCGTTCCGCGTAATTAATTAATTTGTATGAGTGGAGTTTACTGCTATACCTGTGAATTGTACATCCACACAGTCCTTGCAATCGTCATTTGGTAAGTAGTTATGTCGACATGGTTGAGAAAGTCAATAGAATAAATTATTAAATCCTTGAATTCATTAAGCGGTACTTCCCAATCTATTCCTATTTCAGAAGCTGTGTGTCTTTTCCTAATTTTTATTTTTTGACTTGTTTATAATCGACTCTTTAGAAGCCAATTCTGCTTGAGAATCTTCCAAGTGCAATATCCAATAGCCACATGCGATGCTGCCTTTTCCGTTATCGAAGATATTCAACGTCCAGCTAAAGGTAATTTTAAATATCATTTCCATTGTTTTGTTTTTAAGAAAGATTGCTAAAATATAAATGATGTACACGTCAAATCGAATATGTTTACGACTTAAGCTCCAGCTGATTGGAGTTCCACTGTATTTCTTAAATTCCATTTAAACCTTTTTTTATATATATTTATTTAATATTAGGATTTTTTTTAAACGAAGGTAAATCAGGATATCGTCAAAAATTTCGAATGAATGGTGGGCAAATGTTTTACGTCGATAATTTTATAAGTGCAGATAAAATAATGTGTAAATTATATTGTGCAATATATATAGTTGTGTTTCAATTTATACATATAAGCTTTATATCCTTCTTTTAAATTCTGATTAAGATGTAAATTTCTTAAGACCAACCTCACTCATTCCATACTAGATGTACAACATTTTTTTTTAGTTATTGATAGGCCTATTTTAATTTTTTTATGTACTATAAAGATATTTTTCTTTTTGGAAATATATATATAAATATATTTTATTTTAATAGGAACATTTCTTCTTCTTTTTCTTAACCCTACATCCCCCGTAATCCTTTAAACCGTCGAAATATATAACAAATAAGAAGAAAGTAAATAAATTAAATGGTCACCAAAAGAATCTTCATTATCAGACAAATTTAATAGGGTTAGATAAATCGGATGGAATTTCAACGGTTTCTTATGCGTGTCTTCGGTTCGATCAGATCCTTCGTGGGGGGGTGGAAATTTCCAGAAGGAAAGCTATTTCCCGTCGCTACAACAACGCTTCCGTTGTTCATGCGTAAGATAAACAAAAGCATTCGGCCAATCAGATCGTAGCTTCGTTTGACGTCCTTGTTTTCACCTAGGTTTATGTTCTTGGGCGTTATCGACGTAAATATTCCAAGCTCCTCCTTAATCCAGGGTAAATTCTTTGTTTCAACGATGTTTTATTTCTTTATATTAATAGGATTTTATTATTATTCCATTTCGTTCAACTTTTATTCTGATGTATGATGAGATATGTGGAAAATTGGATCTATACTATCTGCAAGAACGATCCAAGGTGGTTTTTGATTTATATAAATGAGAATTCGGAATAGTAACAGAAAATCTATGTACACTACCGTCCAGAAGAACTTTAATTCAAAGTGAATTCTTACTCTCGGCAATTTTATAATCAAAGGTTCCAAATAATTGCTTATAATCTCAATCCATGCTATCTGGAGTTTCTAACAAAGATCTTCTGCGTTGCTAAGTTCCCACACTAGTTCTATTGGGAGATTGGGGTTGTCAAATCATCCATATCGCCTTGCCTTCTTCCTCGAGTAACATCAAATAACTTCTATGTAAACGAGATGAATCTTTGGACTCATTATTTTCGTGGAAGATAAAGTTTTGGCGAGAAAATTTTTCCCCACTTGGCACAGGGTTTTCCTGTAAGATTTTGAAATAACCCTTCCTACACAGGCCCAAATCATTCTCCATTCATCATATCCAGTCTACCGTCTCACAAATCTTCGGCGTTTTAAACCAAAGGTTTGGAATTTGGAAAGGACGAGTCCTTGCTGCTTCTCTAATCTCCTTTAATATCTGAATATATTTTAAATTAAGTCCATATGCTTCTGTACATTTACTGCACTGTTAGGAGTAATTTTACTTTGTGATTTTTTTATCATCTTAAGCTTTATCTTCTTCTGTTTCTTCGTTAAAATTATTTAATTGTATATCCATTTCACTCCATCTAATTACGTTTCTTTCATCTAGTTTAATTCAGAAATAGATGTATATACCTATGGTAATGAAAGTTATGTAAATAGATAAACATTAAAATATCACGTGTTTCAGCTAGAGCTTCTGTCTGACCATCTTCTTATTGTTGTTGCAATACACTAAGTGGCAAATCATTCTCGTCTTCTTGATTACTGAAATCTAGAATTTTCCCCCAGCATTTAGCAATCATTGTTGGATCTAATCGGTTCCGTGAATACATCAAATTTGTAACAACAGCTTTTATTGTCACATTCTTTTAATGTTTCTAAGATATTGCGAAGAAGGTTACTTCTGTAATATAACTTTGTAAGTTTGAACACATTCTAATGCACTGGGTGGATAAGGGGTGTCCCATTTAGCGGCACGTATATTGTTGTAATTTGCCCATCTTTATTCTGCAAGTCTTGTATTGCGATGTGGTGTGGAGCATTGTCCAAAATAAGAAGTTAATTTCTGGGAACGTATAATCTTCCAATGAATTGTCAATAATTTTGGGAGATTCATATTTTATAAATTAAATTCACTTTACTGAGCTGAGGTACAAAATAATTATAGAAGCAATTTTTAAAAAATTATTCCGTCATTCAAGTTGATTTGAAATAGTCATAGTTCACAGGAAGATATTTTTTAAAGCTCTAGGAATTTTCGCTTTACCAATAACTAACGGCTTGGATTGTACGAGTACCATTGGCATTTCTATTTGTTAGTCGTTATTTTTCATATTCTCTACCTAGAGTAGTCTTCTCTTGAGATAAAACATAAGTTTTCTTTGGTAGAAGTTTCCAATACAGATACTGATTCATCAGCAATATATTAACTGATTAGATCTAATTCCAAATAGCTGTACTTTATCTTTTAACTGGGCTTTAAATTGTTGAATTAATTCTAGTTGTAAGAATAATTTTTCATCAGCAATTTTTAAATATTGAAGATCTTTGCAACCAACTAACCATCATTAGCAGTGAATTCTTCAACAGAATCCTCTTACATCTCCAAATTCAATGCACTTGCATTTTCTTTGATCATATCAGCAGTGACCATAATGGTTTTATTTTTTTGATTCAAGAATGACGTTATCCCGTATTTCCATTATCCGATATTAACATTATCGCGCGTCTACTGTATTTAGAATTTGTTTGTGGAATTTGTAAACGGCATTGTAATATTTAGAGATATATTTTGCACAGTTAAATTCGTGCTTTTTATCTTTAAATTTTATGGAATCTGGAATGAGATTTATATCAATACACAGCATGTGAATTTTGTAAGAAATTATTATTTAATTTAACACATGGGCTGAAAAGTCCCGGGCCTAACACAGAAAACACGGTTTTTTTGGTTCAAAATTAGCTTTATTCATCAACGTAATCTCCATCAAGAGCAACGCAACCATTCCAGCGCCGCTCTAACATTTCAATACCACTTTTGTAGAACGATTTATCTTTTGCCTCAAAATAGGCCTCAGTTTCAGCGATAACCTCTTCATTCGTGCGAAATTTCTTACCGGCGAGCATTTTTTTGAGGTCTGCGAACAGCCAGTGTCGCCGGGAGCCAAATCTGGTGAATACGGTGGATGTGGGAGCAATTCGAAGTTCAATTCATGTAGTTTTGCCATTGTTTTGATCGACTTGTGACACGGTGCGTTGTCTTGATGAAACAAAATTTTTTTCTTTGCCATATGCGGTCGTTTCTTTGCAATTTCGGCCTTCAAACGCTCCAATAACGCTATATAATATTCACTGTTGATGGTATTTCCTTTCTCAAGATAGTCGATGAATATTACACCACGCACATCCCAAAATTCCGAGGCCATAACCTTTCTAGCCGATTGTTGTGCTTTCGGGCGCTTTGGACGAGGTTCACCAGTTGCTGTCCACTCAGATGACGATCGTTTTGATTCCGGAGTGAAGTGATCGATCTATGTTTCATCCATTGTCACATATCGACGCAAAAATTCCGGTTAGTTACGTTTAAACATGGCCAAACACTGCTCAGAATCATCAACATGTTCTTGTTTTTGGTCAACAGTGAGCAAACGCGGCACCCACTTTGAACAGAGCTTTCTCATAGTCAAATGCTCATGCAATATAAAGCCAACACGTTCTTTTGATATCTTTACGATGTCAGCTAACTCACGCAACTTCACTTTTCGATCATTCAAAACGATTTTGTGGATTTTTTTGATGTTTTCTGGTGTTACCGCCTCATTTGGACGTCCACTACGTTCTGCATCATCGGTGTCTCTACGACCACGTTTGAAGTCAGCAAACCAACGTTTTATTGTTGTTTCTGATGGAGCGGAGTCCCCATAACACTTTTCAAGCCATTGCTTCGCTTGAACGGTATTTTTTCCCATCAAGAAGCAGTGTAAAATTAAAAGACGAAATTGTTTTTGATCCATTGTTTTGAAAATAACAAAAGTAGCGTGAATCTTAGCACAATAACTCACAAACTAATGAATAGAATATCATGAAATTTTAACAGCTGTCTTTTGAAGGTTAGTACTAACTGAGAGAAAGGTGACTGCAATAAAACTAGCGTCATCTATGTGTTAGGCCCGGGACTTTTCAGCCCATGTGTTAGTAGAAAAATTATGTTTTTTCCTATACGTTTGTAGAACGACGTCATGATCATCAGCACCAAACCAAAAAAAATATAATACTGAATTGAAGATTTACTACATCGATTATCAATGTTTACCGACGAAATATTTCTTCTGCATTCTCTTCAACTACTACGTATTTTGAATATGCATTCACTAATTACTATTGCATCCAACAGAAATTACAATTGACGAATGTTAATTTTACCGGTATAAAAAGAAGTAATAAATGCCATATCTGAATTAACCAAAATCAATTGTGGTCGACCAGTTTATCACCTAAATTGCACTTCAAATAAAGTAAACATTCAGAGGGAAATTATTACTTTATTAAAGCGTATGTATATGCATACAAATATTTGCAAAAGTCAACGAAAAATTTTCAGAAAGATAATTACTTATCACATAAGCCTTTAACATGTTCGAGTTAATATCCTCAATACGTAATCATCAATCTTACTTTGAATTATCCCTTCTTAGCGCAATTCATACAGTCTACTAGAACTAATTAAAATTTTGGAACGTAATTTAGGTCTGGGATTAAGGACTAATGAGTTTTTGGAGCAATTCAGGTTCACTGGTTAAAATTCGGAAATTTGCCAATAGTAAAATACATCCATTCATTTTAGTGCGATATAACAACTAATCCTTTAAATTGGTTGATGATTAAATGTATTCATTAGTAGCTACACAGAAGAGGTATTACTTTAACGAAGGTGACGTACCAGATATCTTAGCTGATTGAAAAGGTAAAACTTTGCGAAATCCACCTTATTCAAAAGTACCCCAATGGAGTTCAAGTTTGGCGAAGCTTTTATGAAAGTATCTTCTTTCTGAGTAGATTAAAGTTAATGCAAAATCTTTAAATAAATTAATAAAAGAATGTCAAAGTTATGCCACGGAGATGAATTTTTTTACGAAATTACGCATTTAGCTATGCATGTGTAATAACATTTTTTTATAACACAATCCCCTTTACAAATATGTGCGTTTTTTTTTCGTTAAATATTAGTATAGATTACCAAAGGGGATAGTGTATGAAAGACATAAGGATTTAAGAAAATATTAACTAAAAAGTGTAGACGAATACAAAGACATCTTCAAATTATTTGTTAGCACTCCTACACATAGCAAAAACTAGTGAAATAGCAGATTTGTGCTAGCTGTAGTAATTAGAAACCTTGAAGCATATCTAGATGCAAGACGTGATACATTAAGTGGTACTCAAGATACAAATCCATACTCTATTTTATTGTGAAAGATATGTATATATATGCAAGGTAATTGCTGTCAAGGTATAAAAGTAAGTCATTTAAATGTATATTACAACGCAAAAGGCTAGGGTTACATCCTTGACGGCCACTAGGAAAAATTAAAAGTCTATCACATGGGCTGAAAAGTCCTGGGCCTAACAAAGAAAACACGCTTTTTTTTGGTTCAAAATTAGCTTTATTCATCAACGTAATCTCCATCAAGAGCAACGCAATCATTCCAACGCCGCTCTAACATTTCAATACCACTTTTGTAGAACGATTTATCTTTTGCCTCAAAATAGGCCTCAGTTTCAGCGATAACCTCTTCATTCGTGCGAAATTTCTTACCGGTGAGCATTTTTTTGAGGTCTGCGAACAGCCAGTAGTCGCTGGGAACCAAATCTGGCGAATACGGTGGATGTGGGAGCAATTCGAAGTTCAATTCATGTAGCTTTGCCATTGTTTCGATTTACTTGTGACACGGTGCATTGTCGTGATGAAACAAAATTTTTTTCTTTGACATATGCGGTCGTTTCGTTGCAATTTCGGCCTTCAAACGCTCCAATAACGCTATATAATATTCACTGTTGATGGTATTTCCTTTCTCAAGATAGTCGATGAATATTACACCACGCACATCCCAAAATACCGAGGCCATAACCTTTCCAGCAAATTGTTGTGCTTTCGGGCGCTTTGGACGAGGTTCACCAGTTGCTGTCCACTCAGATGACGATCGTTTTGATTCCGGAGTGAAGTGATGGATCCATGTTTCATCCATTGTCACATATCGACGCAAAAATTCCGGTTTGTTACGTTTAAACATGGCCAAACATTGCTCAGAATCATCAACACGTTTTTGTTTTTGGTCAACAGTGAGCAAACGCGGCACCCACTTTGAACAGAGCTTTCTCATAGTCAAATGCTCATGCAATATAAAGCCAATACGTTCTTTTGATATCTTTACGATATCAGCTAACTCACGCAACTTCACTTTTCGATCATTCAAAACGATTTTGTGGATTTTTTTATTGTTTTCTGGTGTTACCGCCTCATTTGGAGGTCCACTGCGTTTTGCATCATCGGTGTCTCTACGACCACGTTTGAAGTCAGCAAACCAACGTTTTATTGTTGATTCTTATAGAGAGGAGTCTCCATAACACTTTTCAAGCCATTGCTTCGCTTGAACGGTATTTTTTCCCATCAAGAAGCAGTGTAAAATTAAAACACGAAATTGTTTTTGATCCATTGTTTTGAAAATAACAAAAGTAGCGTGACTCTTAGCACAATAACTCACAAACTAATGAATAGAATATCATGAAATTTTAACAGCTGTCTTTTGAAGGTTAGTACTAACTGAGAGAAAGGTGACTGCAATAAAACTAGCGTTAGGCCCGGGACTTTTCGGCCCATGTGTTATCTGAGTAATATCCATTGTAAATAACGTTCCCCAGATACGATCTTATTAACTCTAAATGTGATGGACAGAGGCCAACACATCTCAGCTTAGATAACAAGAGCTCATGTTAAATCGGGGTATCGAATCCCTTTGAGAAGTCTATGCATACAATACGAGCTTGTTTCTGTTATAATGGATCGTCCAGAAATGTACTCATGTTGATGTATAGACAAGAAAAATTGTACATTTCTATAAATTCGGTTATATATGTTCTAGCACTTTGCCAAAATTACGTCTATAATCCTCGATGCTGAATTTATTTCGTTTCTTAGAAAGTGAGATGGTCTTAATTCTCTTCCAAAATATGGAAACGTAGAAGTTTTTAGAGTGAAATTAAAATAAAAGTATTAGGGGATAAATCCTAAGGTTATGTCCTTCTTCAGACGTAGCAAGCTAGAGACTAATGTTAAACGAAGGATTATGGGCAGAAACAAACATATTCATAACTGTTAAAAGTTGAGAAAGTTTTTCAACACCAAGAAACATATACCCAGGGATTCTATCACCAAAAAGTACGAGGTTTTAAAAGACAACGGGTCCTTTCAAATTCATTGCAGTAATAGAATCAAATACAATCTTTGGTGAAAGGCTGTTATACCTTCGTCAACGTCAGTATAGACCTGAAGAAATTACCTATCACTACCAAACAGTACACCTTGAACTATATTATGTTATTATTTAATCAAGTCTCAGTAAAAATACAATTTCGGGGTTTATAGCTAAATATGTCTTCTAATTTAGATTGTAATCCAAAGATGTTATATTAGCTTAAAGATTTTTCTTAGGTTTTGGTATTATCCGGATACCGTTAACATGTTTCAAATAAATACTAATTTCGTGAAAAACTTTACAAATACTTAAACCTTGTTTAAGATTGCCTTAACACTTCATTTAATAATCTTTTAATTTTCTGGAGATTTATTAATTTGTAGCTATGTTAAACTTTCTCCTTTCTCTTCTACATTAAGAGCAACATCTTTTATCATTTTACACATTCCGTTCTTGTTATAACGAAAACACAAATTTTATATCAGCATGGAGACTCGATATTAAACAGTTAAACTTAATACGATCCTGTTGCTACCAATATCCGCATTTCGCACATACCATCAACGTACAAAGTACTTCTTCAAAGGTACATTGTTGATATCAAAGCTGGAATTAGTAGAGAATTCAAGCTAATTGGCTAAATAATTCAGGAAATCCGTTAAGAATTTAACAGATAAAAGTAACGTATTTAAAAGAATTAGTTGGTGGATCAGCTCCCCCTTCAATTTCGACTATCTCTCGAAAGATGTGTGTGCCATATATTCCACTTCACCTTTATATTTCGGTAATTTAATATAAAAGGGAAGAAAAGAGAATTGAGAATATTGTAAGTTTTAAACGAAGTAGCTTAAATTCCTGGAAAATTAAATAATTCTCTCAATTCCGAGTAAATATGAAGGTATACTATATATTACACGCCTCAATCAACAAGAAATGAATGATGGAAGAAAAAAAGCAATAAATGAACTTAAGGACGTACGGAAGCATTTAGTTTTCCTCCATCCTTTTCAGAAAATTGCTTAAAATCAGTTATAAGATTCTTGAAAATTGTAAGGTAACTTTATTTCTTTGATATTAGATTTTTTATATAACGTAATCAACAAAAATTTATGAAGTTAGCATTTCTGAAGCGGATCTTTTCAGCTTGTTAACTTTAGAACATTTTTCATGACATTATAGTTATAGGTTGAGTGTTATTATTTCCGATTATTGCCTAATAAGTACTTACATTACCCGTTATAAGTTCCATCACTTACGATATCGGCCAAACACTGTTCACATTACTGAAAGTATACATTAGCGAGCCTTATTTTATATCTAAAAAAATTGCATAAAAGAAAATATGTATGTTCATTAAAAAATAAATTATGAACAATGAATAACAATACATAACACATGGCCTGAAAAGTCCCGGGCCTAACACATAGATGACGCTAGTTTTATTGCAATCACCTTTCTCTCAGTTAGTACTAACCTTCAAAAGACAGCTGTTAAAATTTCATGATATTCTATTCATTAGTTTGTGAGTTATTGTGCTAAGACTCACGCTACTTTTGTTATTTTCAAAACAATGGATCAAAAACAATTTCGTCTTTTAATTTTACACTGCTTCTTGATGGGAAAAAATACCGTTCAAGCGAAGCAATGGCTTGAAAAGTGTTATAGGGACTCCGCTCCAACAGAAACAACAATAAAACGTTAGTTTGCTGACTTCAAACGTGGTCGTAGAGACACCGGTGATGCAGAACGCAGTGGACGTCCAAATGAGGCGGTAACACCAGAAAACATAAAAAAAATCCACAAAATCGTTTTGAATGATCGAAAAGTGAAGTTGCGTGAGTTAGCTGACATCGCAAAGATATCAAAAGAACGTATTGGCTTTATATTGCATGAGCATTTGACTATGAGAAAGCTCTGTTCAAAGTGGGTGCCGCGTTTGCTCACTGTTGACCAAAAACAAGAACGTGTTGAAGATTCTGAGCAGTGTTTGGCCATGTTTAAACGTAACAAACCGGAATTTTTGCGTCGATATGTGACAATGGATGAAAGATGGATGCATCACTTCACTCCGGAATCAAAACGATCGTCATCTGAGTGGACAGCAACTGGTGAACCTCGTCTAAAGCGCCCGAAAGCACAATAATCCGCTAGAAAGGTTATGGCCTGGGTATTTTGGGATGTGCGTGGTGTAATATTCACCGACTATCTTGAGAAAGGAAATACCATCAACAGTGAATATTATATAGCGTTATTGGAGCGTTTGAAGGCCAAAATTGCAAAGAAACGACCGCATATGGCAAAGAAAAAAATTTTGTTTCATCAAGACAACCCACCGTGTCACAAGTCAATCAAAACAATGGCAAAACTACATGAATTGAACTTGCTCCCACATCCACCGTATTCGCCAGATTTGGCTCCCAGCGACTACTGGCTGTTCGCAGATCTCGAAAAAATGCTCGCCTGTAAGAAATTTCGCACGAATGAAGAGGTTATCGCTGAAACTGAGGCCTATTTTGAGGTAAAAGTGGTATTGAAATGTTAGAGCGGCGCTGGAATGATTGCGTTGCTCTTGTTGGAGATTACGTTGATGAATAAAGCTAATTTTGTGTGTTATAATATTAAAAAATAAAAAATAAATTTTACATTATCATGAAAAATAATGTCTTATTTTTGTTTGCGTAAATTTACGCTTGGTATTTTCTAATGCCGTTGCCCGTAGTTTACGGAGCACTAAAATATCGGAATATAATGTCTTTTTCTTCAGTCCAGTCTAACTCTTGATTAAAAATTCCTACAGCTTGCGCGTCACTCATTGTATTTTTTATTTCAATTGGAGGGTCGTCATCTTCACACATCTCATCTTCCTCGTCATGTGCATGATCCATCTCTTTATCGTCATTCCATAAACTAACATCGGTAATTGTGCAAACAATGTCGGGATTTATTGCTTTTAATAAATTGAGAACGTCTGATGATGCACCGTAAATAAGTTCAACATCAGATAGTTACTGTTTTCTAATGATGGTTAGCGGTACATTGTCTTTATCGCCATAATTATCACTGGAGTAAAGCAATTTTTTCCAACACTTTCTGATTGATTAAGTTTCAAATTGTTTCACCTAAAGTTAGTTGCACAGACGATATTAGAAATTTTCGATAATACAATTTAGGAATTTTGATTGTTATTTGTGACATATACAAAGGGTCGTAGACAGGGAGACTAAATGTAAATTTTAAGGGAAAACCACAACACGCCACGTCAAGCGTACAATAAAGCTATTGTGAAAATCATCACCCCTTCCTTTTGTGGTTGAAATTTCAGACAAAGAAATCTCCTCAGCGACCTTGAACTGTCAAATTTCTTACACTTAGGGTATATGTACACACACCACATACCCAATTACATTCTAATTTTGAAACGATGCCAATATGACGTGAAATTAATGGATATCTTCGTAGCCTGAGGTAAATTAATTTACCGTAGGTTATACACTTAATCAATATTTGGCAAATTGCGAGGAAAATAAACATTTGAAAGGAAAATATCGAAGATCACAATCTAACTAACTTACCGCCGTTGGTAATGTTCGAAAGTAAACAAAAGTTTTATATCATACGTTAGTTATACTCCGTAATATTTACTTGTTTGGGTAAGAAAGTAGTATAGCAAGTAACGTCTATATTTCGCGGTATCATTTTTTGCTACCAAAATGCTAACGGAACTTTCTTGTACGATAATATAGATGTAGTTCAAGTAAATATGTTGGGAATATTATACGAGAAGATACTCCAATTTCAGGACTCTATTTCACTGGATAAATAATATGTAAAAGATGCTCCAATTTGGGGTTACATTTTAAATTTATAATATTTATGACACATATATAAACAGTACTTTGAAGAATTCACAAAAATAAAACAAGACGGATACATAAGAGAAAAAGAGCATAAAACAAAAAACGACGATGAACGTATCACACCAATAACCGACGAAGAAGTCAGAGAAGCAGTTAGCAAACTAAAACTAGGAAAGGCGGCCGAGGAGAATGGAATCACAGCTGAAATGATAAAATATATGGGAGACAAAGGTAACGAAGAACTACTTGACCTCTTAAACAACATTATAATAAAAAAAGAAATACCTAAGGAATGGAATATGGGAATAATTATGCCCATATACAAAAAGGGAGACTCTAAGGATTGCTCAAACTATAGAGGAATAACATTAACTAGCATCCCAGGAAAAGTATTGACAAGAATACTAGAAAAAGACTCCGAGAGAAACTGAAAACAACACTAGAAGATACTCAACATGGATTTAGAAAAGGAAGAAGCACCCAGGACTTAATATTTGTAATCAGACAATTAGGAGAAAAACTAATAGGGAAAGGAAAGGAAATACATATATGTTTTATAGATCTTGAAAAAGCTTTTGATAGAGTAAGAAGAGAAGATGTATGGCAGAGCTTGGAAAGGAGAGGTTTAGAGAAAGGAATGATAGAGATGATTAAGGCATTGTATAAAAGCAATAAGAATAAGGTGAGAACTTCCAATGCAGAATCAGCTGAATTCGAATCGCAAATTGGATTTTAACAGGGATGCGTATTGAGCCCATTGTTATTCTCTATATTAATAGACGACGCTGTTAAAAAAGCTATACAAAAAAGGAAAAAATATGAAAGTAGGAAACTGGAAAATGAATGCAATTAACGTATGGTACTGATAGCACACTCGGAAGAGACATCACAGCAAAACTTGAAGGTATACCAAGAAGAACTAACAAAGATAAACATGGAGATAAACACGAGGAAAACAAACATAATGATAATAGCAGCAGAAGAAAGAAAACATAGCATCAAAATCGGGGAAAAAGCATTGGAACAAGTTAAAAGTTACAATTACTTAGGAACAATCATTGAAGACAATGGGAGAATAGAGAAAGAGGTAAATGAGAGGATAGGGAAATCCGCAAAAATTCGTTACTGGATAAAAAAGAAATACCAAAAAAGATAAAGACAGAGGTGTATAAAAGAGTGGTCAGATCAACATTAACATATGGTAGTGAGTCATGGATAACCACGAATAGAATCAAAAGCAGAGTTACGGCCATGGAAATGAGATTCCTAAGAAGAATAGAAGGAGTAACTAGAAGAGACAGAATCAGAAACACGACAATCATTAATAGTCTAAACATCAAGCCAATAGAAATAATCATAGAAGAGAGACAACTGGGATGGCTTGGACATCTACAAGGAATGGAAGAAGATCGAATCACAAAGAGGATATTTGAAACCAAAACAGAATAAGTAGACCCCGAAACACCTGGAAGACCTGCTCCTTAGAACATTGGAAAAGAGAAGTATGGGATGTTTTGAAGCTAAACAACTGGCTTAGAACTGGAACCTGTGGAAGATAAAAATAAGAAATAAATAGTCCGACACCGTAAGGTATAAAGGACATAGGATTAAAAAAAATACATATATTTCGTTGATATAATAGTATATTCTTATAGTAGAAGCTGGATATAGCAGGAATAATGTTATGATTAATGAGATATATAACTCCTCCCCACTTAGAAATATCTAGGGCTATTCCATTGTTACCGATCTTTTCTTTTTACATAATTTTAATATTAGTTTTAGTCTTTTGAATATAATAAACATACATACAACAGTTAGGAGAATTTGCAGACCACTCGTAGGGTTTACATGCGACGTAGTCTATTGCAAATGTTTTTTAATACTAAATTTATATTTTCTAAGTGAACTTTGGTGTACTGTACTCATTTTAATCATACTGTAATCTATATTCTTGGAAATTTGCCTTTGCAATTAATCAACAATAAACTTCATATAGGACCTAATATAAATGTTTTTTATATATTTATAAAAGAAATTGTATTATCTTTTAGTAGAATTTACAACATTTTGTTGGGTGTTCGATCTAATTCATAATTATTTACTAATTAATTAATATTTAGTATATTTTCCTTAATATTTCATGAACGTACAGCATTTCAAAAAATAAATAAATCGTAAAATATTTCACAATTTTGACTATGCATCTACCATGCAAAATCTACAGTCCGAATTTATAAAAATACTGCACGAACAATACTATCAATCAGCGATAAAGACTGTGAGAATTGTGATGGGAAATTTCGTAATTTGAACTCCACTACAGTCGCGTACCAACTTGTAATGTCTGATTAACGTGAATCGTATCGTATTCGAACATAGGAAAAAAAAATTAAAATTCAGAAGGTATAAAGTCGACAGAAGAATTCGCATAAATCTGTACACGCTGAACGACATTCAAGTTTACTTTTCAGTTTCCCATAAGATTTCGTTATATTCTGCTGGTGTATTCTGTCTTTTTTAATATCCGGATGTAACAGATGTAGAATATATACCTGCAATTATATTCGTATTTATTTAAAAGTATTTAGGGAAGTCGGATAGATGACAGATAGTCTCTCTCGTTCTAGTGTTAATGTTACTACTAATGATACCAGTTCATATAAAGGAAAAAAGAAGATCAAGAAGTTACGACAGCTTTAGAAAAAAAGCAGTTCTACTTCCTGTAATATCTAACATATCAAATGACTATTTAAAATTGTATCCGGTCAATTTAAACTTTCATTGCATCTAGTATAATATAATGAAATTTGAAGAATTCACGTTTTAATATTAAATAGAACGCTTGAGCTACATTTTATTTAGATAACGTTCTTTGTGTTGAGCCTACGAAACACATAAAACAATTATTGCAGCTCTGTACTACCGTTACACATTTCCTGGTATTAATAGTCCATATACGCTACCGCTCAAAAGTGTTTAGGCACCCCTGTTTTCATGGATTATTCATATAGTGTTATGTTTACCAAAAAAACATTATAATAAAATGAAATACGTATTTAAAATGTAGTTCTGTAAGATAAACACCCATTATATCGTATAAGGTTTACTATCATTTACCTGCACTTGGTCGGATTACCATAAACTGTTTATTGCGGTGCAATTACAACAATGAATTTACTGGGTAAATTTAGTCATCTGTTAGATTGTAGGTAATAATGTTTAAATTACCTTCCTAGAAGATTACTCTATTCACGTCGTGAGCGAAATATCGTGTGACACTTTTTTAAAATGCCTCCGCGAAGAGAAATTAGTACGGAAACACGTGCGCTTATAATAGCTTACCATAAAAGTAGCATAAGTAATCGAAAAATTGCCAAAAAAATGAAAATACACCACGCTACGGTTGACTATAACGTAAAAAAATATCCGGAAACTGACAGTTTTCTTAATAAAAGACGGAGTGAAAGGCCAAAAGCGACAACATCTGCAGATGATCGCAGAATAGTGGTTACCAGCAAGTTAAATAGACGCAAAACAGCCCCGGAAATCACCGCAGAATTAAATGTTGGTCGCCAAAAACTAGTCAGTCAAACGTCGCCGACAGAACGCCGAGCTCCATGGACGTATTGCGATGAAAAAACCATTACTACGCAAACAAAGCAAGCAAAAGCGACTTAAATCGGCTCGTGAACACCAACACTGGACCATAAAAGAATGGAACAACGTCCTATGGACGGATGAGTCCAAATTTGAGCTGTTCGTAACCCAAAGACGCATATTCGTAAGAAGATCTGTGGGTGAACGTGCCAGAGAAGAGTGTATTGCTGCTACCGTGAAGCATGGTGGAGGTTCTATCATCATTTGGGGCTGTTTTGCTGGCACTAGTGTAGGAGACATTGTGAAAATTGACGGTATATTAAAAAAAGAAGGCTACCGCGAAATTTTGGAGAACCACGCAATACCTTCCGGAATTCGACTTTTGGGTCAAAATTTTATCTTCCAGCAAGATAATGACCCAAAACATTCCTCTAAATTATGTAAAGACTATTTACGCCATTTAGAAGAGGAAGGAACTCTCAAAATTATGGAATTGCCTCCTCAGAGCCCCGACTTGAATCCAATCGAGTTACTATGGGAAGAACTAGATCGGGAAGTACGGAAATCGGCTCCGACATCAGCTACTGACGTGTGGAACAAATTGCAATCGAGTTGGACCTCAATAACACAAGAAACTCTGGCAAAACTTATTGCGAGAATGCCTCGATTGTGTGCTGCAATTATTAAATCAAGAGGAGGTCACATAGATGAAAGCAAAATTTAAATTAAACGTTTTAATTTTCACATTTATTTAATATATTTTTATTCATGTACGTGTCTCTGTACATAAAAAATAAATATTAACATTTTTGCTGAGTTTTTATACATTTTTGCTGACAGTGAGTGTGCCTAAACACTTTTGAGCGCTAGTGTATATGTAAAGGTCTTGCAATGATTGCGTTGCCAAGTCTTTATTGTTAAACCTGTAGGATGATTATTATGTATTACAGCTTATTAAACAAGTGAATTCATTTGTGTATTAATGATAACGATGAGTAATGCTTTATCAACTTTACGTTTTCACGTAGCGAATACGGATTAGCTTAATTTCAACGAATTAGTAATTTATTCTACTTCTAATTTGACCAGGTTAAACTTTGCCTTATTCGATAGCAGATTTTAAATTCGCATAAAATTACGAAAAGTTAAATTCCTTTAATTATAATATTTTTTTATTTTAAACTGAAATGAAATTTACTTTCGGTTCAAATATCATTTATCTAGTAAATCGTATAATCTAAATTATCGTTTCTCAATATTGGGGATGCGGTGATGTTAAAGAGTTACAGTTTCTTTCTGAAGAACTATCCTTATATAAAATAATAAATTCCATTTCTCTGCAATTTTACTCTGCAATATCGTTTATGGAGAGCAGGAATATTAGAGGCCCAAGATTAGATCCTTGCGGTATACCAGAGGTGCCTGGATAACACGTAATTCCTATAGCATACCTAGAATTTTCTATTGATCAGGTAAGTTTGTAAGAGTGAATGCAATGGTCTTGGAAATCCGAACGGATTGTTTTCATAGAAGAATATAGTAATCTACCTGATCAAAGGTTTTCTGAAAGTCTAGGTAAATAGTGTCAACTTATCTACTATCTATTACCTCAGGCACATATTGCCTAAAACAAGCTAGATTAGTGACGGTTGAACTCTGTAAAACCGTGTTGCTTCTGAGAGATCCATTCGCGCAACTCTAAGAAATTTTGAGAACAAAGAATATGTTCAAATGCTCTTGAAAAGTTGCAAAGTAAAGAAATTTGACGATAATTGTAGACTTCAGAGTACTGGGCATATCTGTGCCAACTTCCAAGGCTGTTTCAAAACAAGTAAATACATAAGCACAATTACGAATGATAAATTCTAGAATATTATCTGATCCCGACGTAAAAGAATCTTTCGACTGCCTAGGTACCAATTCTATTTCTTTGTATGTAATAGACGTAATGTTATCATCGAATTAATCATATCTTGAAAGACAGGCAAGTGATTATTTTGAGATTGAATGTATACGCTACTACAATATTTCGCAAAAGCATTTACTATCTCAGCAGGTGTAATAGATTCCATGTTGTTGTACTTCATATGCCCAGGTATTCTAGATGTTTGCTCTGAATATAAGACCAAAAACGTCTTAGATCCCTGCATATACTTTGCCCTATACTCGAAATGTAACTTTTATGAGATACTGATATGTTTTCATCAGTTGAATATAACCTGTCATATAACAATTGAAAATTAGCCTTTTTTGAAATTAAAAGTATTTAAAGCGCGATTATTACTAAACGGGTAGTCCGAAGAAACCAGTGCTGTTAAGTATGAAGAAAGAGCGGGCTGGAATCCTACCCCCAGCCCCTTATATACATCACAAGAAAAATTAAAAAATACCAAGTTTAACAGTCGTTGATTAACATTGAAAACTGTATTCAGTAGTTGCAAGTTACTAAAATCCTTGAAATTGTTGAGTATAGTGACGAAAATGGATGCACTAGTTTACGTAAATGTCTTATAATCTGTGATGTTACCAAGGGTTGAAGTCCTAATTCAAGGCAACGACCCAAAATATACTAGCAGATTAGTGAAACAGCTGTTTATTTTCATTAAGATTCAGGTCATGGATTCTCCAGCTGAATCTCCTCATCTGAATCCTATTGAAAACCTTTAGCTGGATGTTACGGAAGTTGTTTTCAAAACAAAATCGTCGAATATTCAAAAACTTTGGCGTACAGTGGAAGCTGCTTGGTGTAACATTCCTATTGAATGTTGTTAATGATTAGAAGATAGTATTCCGCAGCTGTTATAGCTAATAGAGATTATACAAGCAAATGTTGAATAAATCATGTTGTTTGAGACACATTTAATAAAACAAAAGCAACACTATAACTAAAGCTTATAATTTTCAAAACGCACAAAATATTTTTCATTACAATTACACAAGCTTGAGCTGATTCAAGTATTAGAAAATATATCCTGGCAAAATCGGATTTTGGGGAATTTACATAAATCCAAACCAAAATGGCGGATTACATGTCTAATCTCTATTCCGTTAAAACACTTACTACTACTTCTAAAATTTCAATTTTATTGTCTCTAGATAAACCTTATCTAATATCTTTTATTTATTATTTATTCCATTCAACGATGTGAGTCATAATTTAGCATGAAGGTTACTAACCGTAATAGGGATTTATCTTATCATTTTAGACTATTTTCATGGATAGCTAACGCTTTAGTCTGACGCAAAGGTTCGTTCAGTGCAATATGTGTTGCAATAATAATAATACAAAAATTGTGAATATGTGAATTGTGCCGTTTCATGTTTTTTGGAAAGATGAAGTTTTTAATAATAATGACGTTGATATGCTGGGTTTCGTCTAAACGCATTAATTGTCCCATTGAATGTAAATGCGATAGATCTTCGGATTTGAGAAGGGTAACATGCACAAAACAGAATCTACTCAATATTGGAGATGATATACCCCAAGAAGTTGAAATTCTAGATATTTCATATAACCAAATAAGTGAATTATTTAAAAATGAATTCAGAGTAAGTTAGAATTTTTTTTTAATGATTGCAATTGTACAATCAATAGATAAATGATATCAATTACTTATAATCTGAGTCCTATCTTTTTTTTATAGAATTTAGGATTCAAATCCATAAAATCTCTCAACATTTCACATAATAAAATTGGGCATATGCACTTGAACGCATTTAAAGGTTTAAACAAGATCAAAGTGATAGACCTCTCTTACAATGTCATAGAATATATCCTACTAGAATGGTTTGTTGATTTACCAAATCTTAAACAACTCTACATGAACAACAATAATTTCTTCAAGATGAAAGCCAGCAATCCATTGATGAGCAGCAAAAGCTTGGAGGTAAATAATTGTTACCATAATCGGAACCAATTTATGCTTGCCTTTGTAGATTTTAGACGTTTCCAATTGCAAATTGACTCAAGTAAGTTCGATATCCTTTTCGAAAGTCCCAAAATTGAAATCGTTAAAGTTAGATGGAAACTTTTTAATAGAAATAAGTCCTAACGTAATAAAACCTTTGAAGAATTTAGACACCTTCAGCGCAAATGATAATCCATTCAATTGCGGTAAAGTGATGAACGATCTTAAACAATACACTAGAGGGAATATCAGATACGTGGATCCTTGCACCAAAACGAAAATATCGAATCTGGAGAGGTCCCAGAAAATGATTGTTCTAGATGAACAGCCAATGCAATATACTGAATGGATGTACGAAGAAGAAAGTACTGACAAAAATACACCTTTCTGTAATTGTACGAAATTTAATTACGAAGCTAAAGGATTACTGTTAGAGATAATTGAATTATCGCCAATAATATCTGTAGTTGTAACGTTAGTCACTGGGTTTACTTTGGGGTTGATTGTAGCTTGCAGTGTTCAAATAACTCCGTCGAAAGCAAGTGCACAGAGGCGTCCTAGACGATACAGTATTATAAGAAGGACTTACCTAGAAAATGCAGACCCCTTAGTACTAGATTGTGAAAATGTCTTCGAGTCTACACCCCTTACATCAAGGAAAATCGAAATGTATCCATTACGTTGAAGATTATTAAGTAATTCATTGGGATTCCAGTTACTTAAAAATTTTTGAGTTTGGGTCTAAAAAGAGGTTTTATATTCTAAGAAAGCTCAAGCTACTTTTGCGTCGTGTGGTTCATTATTCTCATATCACCATGAAATTGGCATCAAATAGCGAAACAAAAATATTTAATTCAAACGCTTTATCATTACTGAAATACCCCATCAAAAGTTTGTAGTAATCATTAATGCGTAATAAAAAATTGCCACATGAGTTACCTCAACTTACCTTGATCTTTTTTTAAAATTTGTGATGAATATTATTTTCTACTTAGAATAAATGAAAGGATGTGATAGCACTATTTACTCAGCGTGATTGATTTATCATGGGAATTATGTACAATTAATATTGTCGATGGCCATTATATCTCTTAACATTTTTGCATTTAGCAAGGAAAATGTGTTTTTATTATATTAAACTGACGTTACAAAAACTGTTGGTTATCACTCATAATATTTTCTTATTGACTTATAAATTTTGTTTTGATTATTGTTAGTGAAGTTTAAATAATATATCACTTGCCTAATAAAATGGCCAGAAGCCCAGAAAAATCCTATAGCCTGAAGAACATTATATGTACAGATAGGTATACTGCAAGGAAGGTTCCTGATGGCAAAATGTTTTCAAAATTACAAAATATTTTACGTCTAAATCAAACATCCCGTTTCTGTAAAAAAAAGAAAAGGAAAATATAGCCATAATTTTAAATTACTTTAGTATATATACAGGGTGGCGCAGGGGAACGGGAAATTTTAAAATAACGTAATTTCCACGAATAAATTCAAAAAACTAGTAATTTATTAACGAAAGTGCATGTATGCAACATGCCATTTATGTTTTTACAATCAATATGTCCAAAAGTGTCTCTTTACATTTTAAAGATGACATCGGAAAGATATCCTCCGATTCGGCGTTCACACTCTAACAGCCTGTTATGAAAACTCTGGAATGCGCGGTGTAGCAAATCTTGGGGATTGGCAGTGACTTCTTGTTGAATGTTCTCCTTCAGTTCATGGATTGTTGCAGGTCGTGTACGGTACACCTTGCCTTTAAAATACCGCCACAGGAAGAAGTCGCACACACTAAGATCAGAGGATCTCGCACGCCATTCAATATCACTGTTACGTGAAATAATGCGTCTTCCAAACAAATGACGAACTGCTGTCATCGAAAGTCGAGCAATGTGTGACGTGGCTCCGTCCTGCTGAAACCACATGTTTTCCATGTTAAGATTAAGCTCGTACAGTCTCGGTGTATAGAATGTTTGAAGCATTTTAACATATCCAGCGGATGTTACTGTCGCTGCACTACCATCCTCACGTGCAAAAAAATAAGGGCCGATTACACCATGACATGATACAGCACACCATACTGTGACCTTGTCGCTATGCAGTGGTCGCTGGTGTAACTCACAAGGATTGTCCTGGGCCCAATAACGAAAATTCTGTTTCCCTGCGCCACCCTGTATATATACGGTAAGCTTTTTGAACTTGAAATATAATACAACACAAAGAGTTTTAAATGTTAACAAATATCATACGGTAATAAATGATGATCCAAATTTATATAATCTAGGTTCGTGTGGCGTGTGCTATGAAATCCTTAAAGAATAATTGCACGGCGGGTAGTGATGACATTCCGGCCTTTTTTGTTAGGGATTGTGCAAATATATTTGCTTCTCCTCTTTGCTACTTGTTCAGTCTTGCTCTCAAAACATCCACCTTCCCGTCTGTGTGGAAGATTGCCAAATTGGTGCCTGTTTTTAAAAATGGTGAGAAGTGTGTTATTTCCAACTATCGTCCCATATCGTTATTAAATAATTTTGCTAAGGTTTTTGAGAAATGTTTGTACAAGTATATTTATGCTCAGGTTAGACCCTGGATTTCAAATGACCAACACGGTTTCGTTGCTCAACGATCTACGGTAACTAAACTTGTTACAATTACACAATACCTATCTGATAGTATTGATGCCGGTGGACAGGTAGATGTTGTGTATACTGACATAGCAAAAGCTTTTGATCGAATCGACCACACCGTGCTTATTAATAAATTGGACAATATTGGATTTTCGTCTTCTCTTTTGTCTTTATTCCAATCGTATCTTCTTGATAGAAAGCAATTTGTGACATACATGGGATTTGAGTCTGATTACTTCGCGCCGAGCTCTGGAGTTCCTCAGGGGAGTAACTTGGGCCCACTTCTGTTCCTCATATATATAAATGATTTGTGCTATCAACTGAACTGTCCAAAGTTGTTATACGCAGATGACTTGAAGTTGTACTCAAAAATTAATAATTCTCAGGATTGCAATCATTTGCAAAGCCAACTCGATATATTCCACACGTGGTGTGTCAACAACAGACTAACAGTTAATGTAAACAAATGCAAAATTGTCACCTACACTCGTAAGACGACTCTAATTATATATACCTACCACTTGGCTGGATCTTCTTTACCTAGGGAGACCTCTATGAGAGACTTGGGCGTCGTCTTTGACTCAAGACTGACCTTTATGGAGCACATATCCAGTATTTGTACATCAGCGCTGAGTATGTTAGGATTCATTATACGTGTTACACGACCATTTGCTTCTATAACAGCCATTCTTCCTCTTTATTTCGCTTTTATTCGGTCTCGACTGGAGTATGCGTCCTTGGTCTGGTCACCTATGTACATCTGTCAGATACATCTTCTAGAGCAGATTCAGAGAAGGTGTTTGAAGTTCTTGTACTTTAAAAAATTTAATACTTACCCGATACAAGGATTTAGCCACAGTGCTCTGCTAGAGGCATTTAATATTGATTCATTAGAACTACGTCGAAAACAGGCTGAGTGTAAATTCCTATTTACTTTACTTCATAATGATCTTGATGTCCCTGAGTTGTTGAGTAAAATCAACTTCATTGTACCACGTTCAGGATCTAGGCAAACAAATACATTTTACTGTTTCGCACCTAGAACAAACATCGCCATCAGGTCCCCAATACACAGATTGTGTAGCAATTTCAACTCTATGGAGTTTGCCGAGTTGGATATACATACCTGCACTTTACCGTCCCTTTTGACGGTATGTAGACCGCGGGTGCGTTACACTTAGTTGAATACTTTTTCCGTTCTCTCTTTTTTGCGAACCACTGGTAAACTACTTTTTTTTTTTTAATTTAAATTAAAGCAACTAGTTACTAAGTTTTCTAATTTGACATACTTTAATTTTATGTTATTTATATTTGCATGTGTACATTATTTAACATTGCCTTGTAATTGGATATTTGTATCTGTTGGGCATTAAATATTATTATTATTATTATAATCACATATTGTGGAGAAACAAGAGTCACTTTATTTGCTATATAATCAAGATTTCTTAACAAGATATCCTCCTAAATTCCAGAGAATTTCTACAAAATAAAATTCCATTTCTATTGGAAATTCAAACAAGCAATTCAAACGTTAATTAAAAGAAATTAAACACTATTCCTATATGTTCCTTATCCCATCTCCTGTATTACATACCCTTGTTCTTACTATAACAGGTATATCTAAAATCGACATTACTAATACGTGCATAACTTCTTAAGGAATAAAATTAAAAAATGATGGTATTTGCAAAGGAATTTTCAAGTTAAAATACCTTTACAACGGCATAATAAAAATAATTTCGAGTACGTGGCGGTGCACAGCGTCGTGCTAATTCTTTTCGTGTTTGCACCTTTATTTTGAGAGCTAATCAAAACAAATATAATAGATTTAATAGAATTTTATTACCTTCTGCATTTTACAAGATAAAAGTGCTTCCCATGATAAATCGATCACTCTGTATAAGCGGTTAGCGTATAAAACTGTCATATTTAATTCTATACATCTAATCATAGTATATTGATTGAGGTTTTGTAGTAATATCTGTAAATGTTACCGTGAAAATTAAATGAAAAGCTGTAAAACTGTGTATGAAATTATGAAATTAGTATATCGTGCAACACCATTCGTCAGAATATATTATACATCTTCTTCACTTCAGGTGTTAAATACTTTGCCTGCATAAATAATGACAGTATGCATTAATAATACATAAAATATTTAATATCACAGTGTTAATCATTTAAATCGGGTGTAAATTTATAGTATTTTTGTTAGTTTACGTCCGTTTCATATATTTCACTCGAATTAGCTTAAATCTTAAATTAAACACCTTTCTATTTGATGCTAAGTTTTTGGTTTCGCCATTGGCATTCAGCAGTTCAATTAATTCTAATATTCTATGAATATTTAACTTCTGATTCGCGTGGGTGATTAAAGCAGTAACTGAGATTCCAAAGAAGTAAATATGGAATTTTATAAAAAAAAAGAAGTGCGTATTAATTTAAGTTAGGTAACCAAGGCTGTGTAATTATTTTACGTAAACAATATTTGTGTTTATATTTATTAAAATACTCCAACTAAATTTTCAATCGTGTTTACTTCAAGTTTAAATAGTAATCCAGTTTTCGCCTTCGTACAACATTATATATATAAAGTTGTTTTACTCGGGATTCTTATATAAATAAAGTGATATCATATTTTTGAGAGTTCACGATTAAACTTGAGAAGGTGGCGTGGATATGGATACACTACCATGGCTACAACCTGAGAGGTAATATGCCGGTGTATAGGTGAGCAAGTAATCGATAGAGCTATAGCCCTTAAAAATAATTTTAGTTAGGTATAGCTGTTGAATAATGTCCCGACGGAATATATATATATATATATAGCATCCGGTCAGGTATCTACAATTTTGCTGGTTTGCCCTCGAGCTGTCAGCCGATAAATAAAATTTCTGCAACAGTTCGTCGGATATGAGGATTTGCTGTGACAGTTAAGTTCCCTATATCTCTCCTCTATATATATGCGCATATAGGTATTAAATCTCTACGTGTCTTCAAGCCCAAACACGTATTCCTTGAAACGAATTGGATTTGACATTGATAGGATATCATTTTAGGATTTCCGAGAAGAGAAAAAAATATAATTCATATTTAGTAGGAGATTATCTATATATAGCAACGTATATTGGACTTCAAGATAAGAAAAAAAAGGCAGTATCCCTTTATCCTTGCTTTTACTCTATAATTTTTTTCATTTACTCTTACAAAAATATTCAGCTTTCAAGTTTTTTTTTTCCGTATTAAATTTTCCTAAACTTATTTACGTCAAACATATTTCTCACCTCTACTCCTTAATAGTTTTAAAAAGTCGACAATTGTAAAGAAATATATAGAATTTTTATTTTCAATCTTATCGTTATTGAAAAGGCGAAATGCAAGTGAAGAATACATTTTTGTTGTTTTTCTTTTTGAGGGAAACAATTCAC
This sequence comes from Trypoxylus dichotomus, assembly GCA_023509865.1. Taxonomy (NCBI): domain Eukaryota; kingdom Metazoa; phylum Arthropoda; class Insecta; order Coleoptera; family Scarabaeidae; genus Trypoxylus; species Trypoxylus dichotomus. Next base: position 4,195,121 of record CM042083.1, on the reverse strand, counting down.
AACCTAGTGAAATTCTTAAAAACATTAAATAAGATCCAAAATATACGTAGGCAACTCGCAAATAATTAATGCTAGTGATGAACCTGATGCTTTGATAGTAATTTTTCAGTATTTGGCATCTTTCTGAAGCTACAACTGCTGATACCCAATCCTGAACTGCAGCTTAAGTTCTTCGTTTATACTTATTCCAATCAGTTCTTCTTGTAGTATGATATTCGATTCCCCTCACCGCATGTATTGATAATCCAGTATGCTATTTCGATAGTCAAAACATTCCCAAATCTGTGTTTGAAATCTATGCGAAAGTCAACTATATGTTGGACGTAAACCAAATCGTCATCTTTCTGGATATGTGTTAATAACAGATTGGGATATTAGGAAAATGATAGAGGAATATGATACTCGGTTACATAGTTATATGCAATAGAAGAGGGGAAAGAGTAATGATAATCAAATTTGTTTTATCTCTCTATCGCAGCCCCTGAACGTTGTAGCTCATTTCTGATGTCAAATTTGGCTTCTACGTGATTAATTTCTACAGGAACTTCATTTTCACCGTAATCTCACAACCTATAACGATATTGCTTTTACCGCCCCTACCCGAAAAATTTAAACGGTATCTATCGGGGGACAGCCCGTTTATCATAAATCCTGACTTCGGACTTTTACAAATCTTATCAATATTGTGAGATTGATCCAGCAATGGATCTCCTATAGAAATCGGTGCTGTAGAATCCGAATATGATGCCAGAATTGCTCTATGATGCTCGGGGACTGAGTTATATGCAAAAAGGATGCGACAGGATGATCGCATTTGTTTCATCTCTCTATCGCAACTCCTAAACATTGTAGCTCGTTTCTGGTGCCAAATTTTGCTCCTACGTGGTTTATTTGTACAGGAAACTTATTTCTGTTGCGATCCCACGACTTATAAAAAATTTGCTTTTACCGTCTCTACTCGAAAAATTTAAACGGTATCTATCGGGGGACAGCCCGTTTATCATAAATCCTGACTTCGGACTTTTGCAAATCTTACCAATATCGTTAGATTGGTGCAGCAACGGATTTCCTATAAAAATCGATGCTGTAGAATCCGAATATGATGCCAGAATTGCTCTATCATGCTCGGGGACTGAATTATATGCAAAAAGGATGCGACAGGATGATCGCATTTGTTTCATCTCTCTATCGCAACTCCTAAATATTGTAGCTCGTTTCTGGTGCCAAATTTTGCTCCTACGTGGTTTATTTGTACAGGAAACTTATTTCTTTTGCGATCCCACGACTTATAAAAAATTTGCTTTTACCGTCTCTACTCGAAAAATTTAAACGGTATCTATCGGGGGACAGACCGTTTATCATAGATCCTGACTTCGGACTTTTGCATATCTTACCAATATTGTTAGATTGGTGCAGCAACGGATTTCCTATAAAAATCGATGCTGTAGAATCCGAATATGATGCCAGAATTGCTCTATCATGCTCGGGGACTGAGTTATATGCGCTTTTGCAAATCTTACTAATATCAGTATAGTGTAATATAATAATAATAATACCGTAATATTCGGTACTACGTATATTTGTTTTCCAGCGCAAAATATAGACCTATTCCGAAAAAAAAACATATTCATAACAAAATGCAGACACGATCAAAGAAGAAAACCTTTGTCATACATTTTGGAGAAAGTTGGGGGTAGACGTATACATCGATAATTGTTGAAGTCATTTGTAGCGTCCTTTTTGTAGAGAGAACATATGTACACAAAGCATGAAAGGAATTGCTGTCTTTTATGTCAAAACAAATTAGTATAGGCTCCCAGTACCAACTCCAGACACAAAGGACTCCAGCATCTACTTCTAAATTTAGAATAAATTGGCGTTCAACCATTACGTTTATATTTTACATGTAGGCATCGATATTGTTATAAAGGCGAATGTAAGATCAAAAAGAGCCAATTGAATGATGGCCACGTAGACCAATTTATTTGCAAAAAAAAAAAATGTATAGCAACAGACTCGTTATTTCCATATTTTTTCCCCCAAATAAGGTACAATTATGTTGACTATACGAGTGTATTAACTTCGTTATCGAATTCCGAGAAATTGTTATCTCGCCAGGGAGGATTTCTAAATTGATACACTTTTCGCTCTGTGAGTTCTATTCGATTTGTATGCTTCCATTGCGCCAATAGACGTCACGATTCCAAATTAATGCTCGTGAATTTTAGCAAAATATCAAAGTTATTGTATTTACTTCGCCCGACCAGACACGTGGGATTTGCTGGAAAGGGTTGTTGTTATTTAAAAATTGTTATCGACGTCATTAAGGGCATGGATACGATTGCACGGTAATCTTTCCTCGAAATATTTCCTAATTAAATCAACTTTTAATGAACTTATGGACTGGTGAAGCGTATATTTCCAAAAAGGGGATTTACGAGGATGCCCACGTCAAATCTCTACCAATTAATTTCGATAATCAACTAAGAATTCCGAGTAAGATTCGTCTCGGATTAATTTGAAAAAAATTAGTTGATTTAGTCGACCGTAAAACAATTACCTAGGCAACGTCTTAATTCCAAACTTAGTCCTTGTGAAAATAACACTCGATATCGTGCAAAATATGATCCTTAAGCATGACTTTCTACAACGAAATTTTTATAGTTTAGTATAGAAATTAATGCTGAACTACGTGAAGTATAAATGCAACAGAAAATAACATTAAAAAATTATTACATTTTATACAAAGAATATTTATATAGAAAAAGAAAATATAATTCTTTATAAACTTAGTAGTGAATGTTAGATCCTCTATTCAAAATAACTTCTAACATCCGGGGCTTTATATTGTCTATCAATTTGGTCAATGTCGAAATTTTAATATCATTCCAACACCCCATTAACGCAGATTTTAGTCCTTTGACGCTATCGTCTGATGAAGCCACCTAGGTGCATCCTTTTGCTGAAATATCCAGTTGTTATAAGTAAAAGCAGCCTAAACGATTACACCACTGCCACCAAAATTTCGGCTCATCGCAACTTACGCAATAGTATTCTTGCGCAAATCGTGCCAATAATATTTGAAACCATCAGGTCGCCCCAAAATATTTATTTATTATTCCAGTCTCTAGTAAAACTCTATCCTGGTTTAGTCAAATTTTATTGTTGCTTTTTTTTTGTAATATAAATTTTCATTTTCGATATATCTGTATCCAGACTTGAGTATAATAGCATCTGATTGTGAATTGCTAAGACATACCAATATCGTATTATATAATCAGTTCTTTTGTAACCCTCATTTTTTGCTGTCCACGTGTTTGTTTTGAATTAGATAGCGAAGCAGGCCCCCTTGATGCGAAAAAATCGCGACTGTCTGGCTGGTATTCCTTTATGTTTATCCTCAACAAGGTCAAATAACCATGGATGCTAATTGCAACTGTCTAGTCAGAATTTAATAGCATCATATTCATACAACTTGCAGTCTACTATCACGATTTGAGCTATTCAAATAAGGAATAGATTGTTGCATTAAGTTATGTTCTATTATATATAAAGCATGTTTTTATTCTCTTAAATTTATATGTCAAATTCTGCATATTATCGTATTATATAATCATTTCTTTTGTAATCCTCATTTTTTGCTGTCCACGTGTTTGTTTTGTGTTAGATAGCAGAGCAGGCCCCCTTTGTGCGAAAAAATCGCGACTGTCTGGCTGGGATTCCTTTATGTTTATCCTCGACAAGGACAAATAACCATGGATGCTAATTGCAAATGTCTAGTCAGAATTTAATAGCATCTTATTTGGGCTATTCAAATAAGAGATAGATTATTGCATTAACTTCTGTTCTATTCTCTCTAAAACATAATGACAGAAGTAAGGCGTGTTTTTATTCTTTTAAATTTATGCGTCAAATTCTGTACGCAATGTGTTTGGTTTATAAAGTATTTTTTATAAAATTATTAACTTTACAAATTTCAGTTCACGCAAAAGTCTTTAAAAAGCCGGGGTTAATACAAGCTCTAAAATTTTTCTTCTTTAAACTTATGTTACACTGTTGACATGGGGTTGTTAGATTAGGTTTCAGTTGGAAAAGTAAAAAGTTTAATAATAATGAAGAATGGTAACATTAAATGTTCAAAGTAAGCTTCTTCATTTTGTATACATTATGTGGTGTAATTTCATCGCTGACATTTCGAATAGCTTCAGTAAGTTTGGAAATTCATGTAATAATTCCATCGTTTTCCTTGTCATGTGGGGTGTTGCATTATCGTCCTGGAAATATCCCTCGCGGAGTTTGTCGTGCAATTGATTTAAAAATCGTTGTAATAAATTATTACGATATCGTTCCGCATTTTATAATTAAAGAATATTGGACCAATAATCCGTCTATGAGAAACAGCAAGCCAACCCCCTATTTTCTGAGAATGCAAGGATCTCCTGCAAAAAGCTCCTGCACGTAATGAAACTTGTATGGAATTTTTTGTAGATCTTTTTTAAGGATTACTTTAGCTTGCGAATAGATTTTTTAGTTATTCATTTCTCAACGTATGCTACATTTTTGGCTGTTAGTTTTGATGGTCTATCACTACCTGGTTTTTGGGACACAGACCCTGTTTCACGAAATTTTTACTAGAAAATTGTTAGTAGAAAATTTGCAATTCTGCTTGAAATTCATCTATACATGATTGCAAAGAGTACATATTCTAATTTTATACCATTTCTGAAGTATGATTGGATAATGAAAACTTTGTGATTTATTGTAAACATTTTTGTGTCAAGAAACTAATACAGTACACATGACAAATGTATTTTGTTTGATATTTTGCAGAAATAATTTCATGGGTTACTAGAGGGTAAGTTTAGATGATCATATAGTATTATAAATTAAATCTAAAGTTGCTGTTTCAGGGTCCAAAAAGAACGATGATATATATTTAATACATAGCGACAGTTTAACACTCTAAATATTTTGTTTATGCAATATTTAACATTAGAAAGCGTAGTCAAGAATAAACTATGAATGAACAAAGAAAAGACACAATTCTTATTACTTACCAGCAAAAATCTTGGCGCTAACTCTAACGTGAGATTCCTGGGATTACAGATAGACTCAAAACTGAAATAGACAGCATACATCGACAAGTTTCCAAACTGACGTCCGCATTATACGCGCTAAGAAAAGTCATGCTACCAGAGTGGCATATTTCTCCACTATTGTTTCTGGGGATTGTTCACCGAGGTATCCAGAATATTTCTTCTACGATACTTGGAATCTTGTAGAGGCAACTTAAAAAAGGAAGGAATACTTACCTTAATGTGGGTGTATTTACTTACAGTTCTAACTTGCATCCATAGGAACAGGGATCATTATAGTATTAACAGCCACACTCATAACTAACACATGGGCTGAAAAGTCCCGAGCCTAACACATAGATGACGCTAGTTTTATTGCAGTCACCTTTCTCTCAGTTAGTACTAACCCTCAAAAGACAGCTGTTAAAATTTCATGATATTCTATTCATTAGTTTCTGAGTTATTGTGCTAAGAGTCGCTACTTTTGTTATTGTCAAAAGAATGGATCAAAAACAATTTCGTGGTTTAATTTTACATTGCTTCTTGATGGGAAAAAAATACCGTTCAAGCGAAGCAATGGCTTGAAAAGTGTTATGGGGACTCCGCTCCATCAGAAACAACAATAAAACGTTGATTTGCTGACTTCAAACGTGGTCGTAGAGACACCGATGATACAGAACGCAGTGGACATCCAAATGAGGCGGTAACACCAGAAAACATCAAAAAAATCCACAAAATCGTTTTGAATGATCGAAAAGTGAAGTTGCGTGAGTTAGCTGACATCGTAAAGATATCAAAAGAACGTATTGGCTTTATATTGCATGAAGATTTCACTATGAGAAAGCTCTGTTCAAAGTGGGTGCCGCGTTTGCTCACTGTTGACCAAAAACAAGAACGTGTTGATGATTCTGAGCAGTGTTTGGCCATGTTTAAACGTAACAAACCGGAATTTTTGCGTCAATATGTGACAATGGATGAAAGATGAATCCATCACTTCACTCCGGAATCAATACGATCGTCATCTGAGTGGCCAGCAACTGGTAAACCTCATCCAAAGCACCCGAAAGCACAATAATCGGCTGGAAAGGTTATGGCCTCGGTATTTTGGGATGTGCGTGGTGTAATATTCATCGACTATCTTGAGAAAGGAAATACCATCAACAGTGAATATTATATAGCGTTATTGGAGCGTTTGAAGGCCGAAATTGCAAAGAAACGACCGTATATGGCAAAGAAAAAAATGTTGTTTCATCAAGACAACGCACCGTGTCACAAGTCAATCAAAACAATGGCAAAACTTCATGAATTGAACTTCGAATGGCTCCCACATCCACCGTATTCGCCAGATTTGGCTCCCAGCGACTACTGGCTGTTCGCAGACCTCAAAAAATGCTCGCCGGTAAAAAATTTCGGCGAATGAAGAGGTTATCGCTGAAACTGAGGTCTATTTTGAGGCAAAAGATAAATCGTTCTACAAAAGTGATATTGAAATGTTACAGCGGCGCTGGAATGATTGCGTTGATGAATCTCTTGATGGAGATTACGTTGATGAATAAAGCTAATTTTGAACCAAAAAAACCGTATTTTGTTTGTTAAGCCCGGGACTTTTCAGCCCATGTGTTATATCACACGAAACCTTGACTAGTTAAGCATACCTTACTTACAGTGGATTATTAGGGGCCCAAATTATACAATTTACTAAAGTCAGATATCAAAGAATTACGCCATAAAAAAATCAAAATAAAATTGAAGCGTGAGCTGTTAGAATTGGAATGCTACACACTCGAGGAATTTACGAATAGCCTTGTCTAATACGGTGTATTTTGTTTACATGATTTGTTTGTCTTATATTATATTGTTAATATTTTTATTATATACGCTTTGTTGAGCAGCGTGATATACATATATATGCACGTGGTTTTATTTATTTAAACTTGTTCTCTGACGTTATTTGTAATATTTAAATGGCTAATATAAAGAATTATTATTATTATTATTATTATTATTATTACTATTATTATTATTATTATTATTATTATTATTATTATTATTATTATTATTATTATTATTATTATTATTATTATTATTATTATTATTATTATTATTATTATTATTATTATTATTATTATTATTATTATTATTATTATTATTATTATTATTATTATTATTATTATTATTATTACTATTATTATTATTATTATTATTATTATCTACAAAAAAAAATCAGACGTTTTATAGAAAAATACTACGTCCGCGTTACAATATTAAAGACAGTAAAACGTAATCATTCAAAACTAGATATACTCTTCGTAGTATAGTAAGTAGTAGTAAGCTTAGTAAAATTGAAGAATTCATGAATGAAATGTGTACAATTAGAAGTAACGCCCACCAGAATTTAAATAGTCCCCTCTCTTAAAGTCTAGGGTACATGCATAGCCTGGAAAACACCTGGTAGTTTAACAGGTGGTACAAATAGCACCCAGAGGTCATCAAGTAGTCAGACTCCATTCATATTTTAAGAGCAGCACCAAGTAATACGATACAAGAACTTATTCAGGTAGCACACACTACGTGAATCTTACGTAATTTCATTCTTGTGAAAATCTTACAAATATCTTACTAAACATAACGCAGTTAATAAGTTACATGTTTCTGTTTTAATTCTAGACCGAACTAGATTTACGATGAATGAATATATTAAAGATTATTTGTTTTATCTAAACAATTCGTGAATTTCGCTTTAAAAGTACAGACAGTAATCAAAAAAGACGAAAAAAATGATATCGCAAATTGTTTTAGTGTTAGTGTTAATTGTAGTTTCAATAACCGCTTCAAGATTAACTTTTGAAGTTTACCGTAGTCACCACCACAGAAAAAAGGTACAAGGAGATTCAACGAGGTTGAGGATATTATATCAAGTAGGGGTAAGCTGATGTACTTCAATAATTTTTAATTGTCGCAAATTGAAAACTTAATTTTATTTAAGATATAAAAAAAAATGATACCGTGATACTAAATACAAAGCAGAAGAAAAAGAAATATAATAATACATTGATTTCCGGTCTCTTTAAGATCTTATGTAACTTACAGGTCAAAATTTCGTGAATGGAAGTCATTAAAGCTTAAATATTTTCTTTTCTCAACCTTCTAACGATTGACTAAATTCGAATATTTTAAATATGCCATAATTAAAATGAATTCAACTTACATCCTATTGGATGAGGATATGAGTGATCAAAATTCTCGTTTTGCGAAATTAAAATGTTTAAATATATTATTAACTCAAATGTAGTTTCTATTATAACATTTTTGAAATAGAAAAATTCGAGTCGTATAATTAATTTAAAACTGTTACAATTTCTCAATTTATATTTAACTTTAATAACAACGGATTTTATATCTGTTAATATACAGATGTAACTAAAGTATTTATTACACTGCTGCTATTGCATAAGTGTCCATAACAGAGAGGATACTCGCGCCAAAATAAACGGAAATCAGCCCGTTTCTCGTAGGTTAAAGATTGCCTCAGGCAATTAGGCACAAATTTACGAGATTCTCTTTCCATTCACAATCAAATTCATTCATAACGCTAACTGATATAGTGGCGAGCAGAATACTAGTTGCGATCATTGTAACTGTTATACGGTCATTCTCGTTTAGAAAACAAACCTTCGCTGTACATCTACGATATCGACAGTACAACTAAGCTAATATTTTCGTTGTATAATAAAAGTACAGGAAACTATTTTAATAAGATTATGCGTTAATAATAGGCTTAATTTTCGATAAAAATATTTTGATGGGTAAATTTTAATGTCTTTGTAGGGAATCTCGAAAGATATGGGAAAATACCTTTTCCAAGTTCGATCATTTTTGTTGAGAAAATTAAAATACTGGCTAACGTCCTTTGTTTCCAAGTTATTAATGCAAGTTCAATTCTTTTACTCCTTTTGTTTTATTAGGGTACTCATTTTTTCTTTATGAAAATAAAGGAAAATTAAATTTATGTACTTTCTTAATAAGAATACAGTGGCGTAGTTATTTATTTATTTTTTTTTAATCCTATGTCCTTTATACCTTACGGTGTCGTAGGGTTTATTTCTTGTTTTTATCTTCCACAGGTTCCTGTTCTGAGCCAGTTGTTTAGTTGTTTGTTTTGCTGTAATGTCTCTTCCGAGTGTGCTATCAGTACCATATCATCTGCAAGCATTAGTTCCTGTACGTTAATTGCATTCATTTTCCAGTTTCCTACTTTCATAATTTTTGTTTAGCTTTATTAACAACGTCGTCTATTAATATAGAGAATAATAATGAGCTCAATATGCATCCCTGTTTTAATCCAATTTGCGATTCAAATTCAGCTGATTCTGCATTGGAAGTTCTCACCTTATTCTTATTGCTTTTATACAATGCCTTACTCATCTCTATCATTCCTTTCTCTAAACCTCTCCTTTCCAAGCTCTGCCATACATCTTCTCTTCTTACCCTATCAAAAGCTTTTTTAAGATCTATAAAACATATATGTATTTCCTTTCCTTTCCCTATTAGTTTTTCTCCTAATTGTCTGGTTACAAATATTAAGTTCTGGGTGCTTCTTCCTTTTCTAAATCCATGTTGAATATCTTCTAGTGTTGTTTCCAGTTTCTCTCGGAGTCTTTTTCAAGTATTCTTGTCAATACTTTTCCTGGGATGCTAGTTAATGTTATTCCTCGATAGTTTGAGCATTCCTTAGAGTTTCCCTTTTTGTGTATGGGCATAATTATTCCCATATTCCATTCCTTAGGTATTTCTTTTTTTATTATAATGTTATTTAAGAGGTCAAGTAGTTCTTCGTTACCTTTGTCTCCCATATATTTTATCATTTCAGTTGGGATTCCATCCTCCCCGGCCGCCTTTCCTAGTTTTAGTTTGCTAACTGGTTCTCTGACTTCTTCTTGGTGTGATACGTTCATCGTCGTTTTATGTTTTATGCTCTTTTTCTCTTATGTATCCGTCTTGTTTTATTTTTGTGAGTTCTTAAAAGTACTGTTTCCATCTCTCCATTATCTCTTTTTCCTCAGTTAGTATATTTCCTTTGTCATTCTTTATATTTTTCAATATCGGCGCCTTCTTCTGTCTCAATTGTTTTATTGTTCCGTAGAATAATTTTTGGTTTTCTCTATAGTTATCTCTCAGTTTTATTCCGAACCCTCTCCAAGAATTTTCTTTGGCCTTCTTGATACTCTCTTTAGCTTCTTTTCTTGCCATTTTGTACATATTGTAATCCTCCTCTTTCTGATCCATGTATTTTTCTTATCTTTCACTTTGAGTTGTATTTCTGCTGTCCACCATCTGCTTCCTTTTGTGTACGTATTAGCTATTTTTGTTATTCCACAGCTTTCTTGTGCCGCCTTCAGTATGATGTTTTTGAATCTTATCAATTTGTCCTCTATTCTTATTTCGTGTTCAAATAGTTGATTTGACTTGTATTGGTACTTCTCTCGAATTTCTTCGTCTTTCAATTTGTAGCTTCTTATTTTTTTCTTAATTACTTTTTTCCTTTTGTCTTCTTTCGTCCTTTTTGAATTTTTGCTAATCTTCATCTGTAGCAGGTAGTGGTCGCTACCTATTTCCGCATTTGTTTGGACTTTGACATCTATTAGCTTCCTCCAGTTTTCAGCATTTATTAAGAAGTAATCAATGATTGATTTTTCTTTCCTGCTAGGTACTTCTCTTGTGCATTTGTGAATGTCTTTATGTCTGAATTTTGTATTTGTTATAATCACGTCGTTTTCGATGCACAGTTATTTATTTAAAAACAATAAAATTCCACTTATGGAATAAAGTGTACAAAACTTTATAGTTGGTTGTAATTTAACTAAAGAAGAAAGGTTTTTTTTTCTTTTTTCATCAATATATCTTGATTATAATGATTTACTTTTATCACAACTCGCTCCGGAAAAAGGCTAACCGAATAAGAGAGGCCAGAAGAAGATGAGATCTCGTCGAAATATCGATTTAATCGAATTCAATAATCCATTTACCATATAAACGGTGTCGGGAGTTATGTTTCTTTTAGATCTTTACAAACTTGCTTCACTGCTTCCTATCCTGTTTCACCCCTTCTTTCCAAAATGTTCGCTATGAGATTGTCCTAAGTCTGGCCTGGTCATCCTCTTCTCTTATTCCATTCTTTGCAAATTCTCCCCTCCCCCCATTATGCCAGTTGCATTTGTTTAATAAATTTCAGCACTGAATTCCCTTGTATCACATTTTGTGACCCCTCTAACTTTTCTCAGATACTTTATTTCCATCACTTTTACCTTACTTCTTTGTATTTGCTTTAGTATGCACAATTCGCAGTCAAAGGTTAATATCGGTCGATAAATAGACTTATATACCTTCATTTTCATTTTCCGAGAGATTTTTTCTTGGTTAGATATTTAGTAACAGTAAGTTACAGTTGATTATTTACTTTGATAGTTAGGTGATTTTACAGAAAGGAATAATTTATCCTTCTTTAAATTCATACTAACGATTGACGTCAAGGTTTTTTACTTCCTCGTAATTAATCACATTTTTTCCATCTTCGGAAAATACAGGTCGCTTTTTATTATTATTATTATTAAGAATAATTTTCTTAAAGAAATATCTACAATTTATTACGTTTCAAAAATATCTTTATTGCTAAACAGGCAACCAGAGTTTCAATTGTTAAAGTATTACATAGAATTTCCTGTCACGTAACAATAATCCTTGATAGCAATCAAGGCCCCGCTTATCTAGGTCCTTTGTTCGTTCTTAGTAATTTAAATTGTTACTACTAAAAGAAATTGAAATGGCAGCTAATAAAAAAGAAAAGATATCCGACTGCACACGTGTTTATTATGAAAAAAAATTACTTTAACTTTTAAGAAAACTTGTAAGAAAATACAATACTTTACTGACGAAATTGCAAAAATCACTTCATTCAGAATTTTGCGCAAGAATCTTCATTTAAAAGCTTAGGAGGTTCAGATAACTTAAGAAATAAAAAAAATATGGTCGTCAAACAAAGCTGGTGAATCTGGAGCGTAGGAAATTCATGTGAAAAACTAATTTAATACTAGTAAGAACAAGGAAACTCGATTATCGTTGAAAAACCAATGGAAGTTATTCTGAATGATGCAACTTGACATTGATAAAATATCGTATTTGACTAGATATCAGGGGTATATCCATGAATTAAATTTGCCAATTGAAATTTAGCGGCATAAATGACGATTTAAATAGCTATTTATTCAGACGATTTCGTGGTGTAATAGCTTAACACATCAGTCTAGTGAAGGTGTAGGTTCAAATCCTATCGGAGGCGTCAAATTTTTAATTAATTAAAAATTTCATGAACTATTGCATCTACAAAAAGTAACTATGGTTTCCAACTTGGTGAAAATGAAGGTAGCAATGGTGTTACTGTTATTAAAACTCGATTATCGAATCATGGTGAATTGGAACAGACATTATTTAAACCGCACTACGATTTGTAATAAAATAAGTTATGTGTTGAAAGTAACCTCAAATTAAACCAATTATACGACTGGATATTATGCAAATATACAGTTGTGTACAAAAAAAGTTAGAAACTAAACCACAACAAGTAAAGAAAAACATCGTCGTGGCATGGAATCAACAAATTCTTCACATCATACAACTGGAATATAGCGCCATGTTCTTGCAACTATTTCCCATAATTCTCGTCTCTATATGGGTGCTGCTGCAAAAATGGCCTGTTTTACGTCTATCCATTGATTTTTCATGGAGTTTAAAGTCTGGTTATTGCCCTACGACTTGCATGTTTCGGGTGGTTATCGTTCAGCGAAGAGGCATCTCTTCCTTGGCGTAGGGCAGCATGACTGTTTAAAGACTTCTATGTCCAAAAGATTGGATCAACAGCATAGCATGAGAAACATGCCCATACCATATTAGAAGTCCCTCTATCTTTGACAGTCTTTATTGTATAATTTAGATTGTATTCCGTTTCTAAGTCTTCTAACATACTGTCTTAATCCTTCAAATCTAAATAATACGACCTTACTCTCATCTGACCATAAGATATATATATAAGATATACATATACGTGTCGCTTCATTAGTAAAAGGACTTTTCTTGGACTTTTAATAACTAACTTATTCTTTATCAAATGTTTTCGAATTGAGTAGTTTGTTTCATTTGTGTTGTGGTTGGAAAGTGTATGATCTTCTTTCCTCTTTATTCAGGTTTTGCTTGACATTTTATTGCATTAAAAATCATTTTCCTCGTTTTTATTAATTTTTAAATAAATTCACGCTTTTCAGATGTGCAGAGCTTCCCTTGGCCTATTTTATTATACAAAACTAAATAAAATACACAACTAATCTAATGCACACAATATATGTAACAGTAACAAAAATCTAGTGTGCTAAGAAAACAGGTATTTCCGCGGCTTTTAGAATAAACTTAATAAAGAACACTTTTTGCGTCTAGTATTTCGGATGTAATTAAATACGTAGATTCGGAATTTTTATATGCACCACTATTAATTCGTACAAAGCTGTACATTTTTCATAAAATTTAAATCATTACTGATCAAAAACGTTAAAAGGAAATATGAATTTTATTGTTGCTTTCGGTAGATTCTAATTTTAACTCAGATAAAATTCAAAGAAATAACTTTAACAATATGCTTTCAAAATAATAAATTTTGTTAAACTAGACGACAGCAATATATTCTTACCTTATCACTTTCTAGAAATGGCCATTCCTTTTTACGTAAATATCTTCTCTGTGAATTCCTATACCTTTTATCAATCCTTTTGTTATATTTAGATGATAAGGAATCTTTTTACATAATTTTCTGAGGTACCTACTTCCATCTTTAACTGTGTGCTGTGTTTATATGAGGCTGCTGTATAGATAGGGTCAAGAATTTATTGAAAACACGGGAACCGGAAGCTACACGGTAAAGATCCTGTCCCTTGCCTCCGTTGGTATTGTATTCTCTTGAAAGGAAAGGAAGTGAAATACATAATATCCGTATTGAAACCATCCGATCCCTACATTCACGCATCTTAAAACGAAATTCTACTTCTCTCAGAAAGAACCGGTAGCAAGCATAGCTATTAGATTTTGTCCAGTATAGTAGCGCAATTAACTATTTCCCGACAATATTGAAAGGAAACTAAATGTACATTTATTTTCAATATCATTTTATTTAACACCCATACATTTTATTAATAATATGAACGGATTAACATCCTCAACATTCTACAGGTTTTGAAATTATTAACGAAGTTACAAGAAAGGGCATGTACTATGTATTTTTTATATGTAAACATGTGCTTTTCATGTTTTGTAGGACTGAACAAAGAGCTTTCAACATGTTTTACATGCACAAAACATAAAAAGAGAGAAATTCTTGTATTTGTATTATACTGGACACGGTTCAAATTTGATTTTCGCAAAATACGAACGACTATTCATTATTAAAACGTTTAATTTACAAGCAAAACATCTATAAAAACAAAAGCCTTCAAAATGCGAACAAATGCCAAATTTCAAAGTTGTAAATGTATTTTTGATGTTAGTATAGCTTTCACTTTAATCCTATATTCAGTTAAAATAGCCTGCAGAAACAAATTGCGCACTCATTGGGGGTGATGGTATATTTCGAAAGAGATCGGACATACCTGAAATCGGGATCCATATGCGTATGGTTAGTATGTGCATGAACGAGTGTTAATAGATCTCTTAACCAATTTCTGACATTAGAGTTCACTAAAATTACATCCATTATTTTTAATATTGATAGCAATTCTTAATAACATTTAAAAAGTCAGGCACATATATATAAATAGAGACCGGATTATATGCAAAGTGTATATATTTGATTTCATCTATATGTAGATGTATTACACTGATTCAATTTAATTAGCGTTAATTAACTCTAATCACTGTAAGACATCTAGAAATAGACGTAAAATATAATAAATAAATAAAATCAAATATATACGCTTTGTATATAATCCAGTTTATACATATAATTATTCCAAAGTTGCAAGTGCTAAAAGTTGAATTCTAAAGTTGTTTCCCTAACGCTGACACATTGCAGTGTACTATGCAGTACACCTAGTTTTTTTCTGATTAATATGTATTTTTACCTTTAAAAAAATGCGACTTTGTAACACGCATTCGAAGTACCATATATATTATGTGAGAACAATTTAAGTAGTCAACCAAATCTAATTAATGTAAAACACAAAGAATATTTCCCATATGCAAAGGTGATTCTCAAACTACTGAAAACAAAAACCTGAAACTGTAAATATTTCAGCGTTATTAAGAAAATTTAGATTGAATGTGCAAACTTTCAATTTAAATATACATAAAATATAAATATAAGTGATAAAATATATGGGAGACAAAGGTAACGAAGAACTACTTGACCTCTTAAACAACATTACAATAAAAAAAGAAATACCTAAGGAATGGAATATCGGAATAATTATGTCCATATACAAAAAGGGAAACTCAAAGGAATGGTCAAACTATAGAGGAATAACATTAACTAGCATCCCAGGAAAAGTATTGACAAGAATACTAAAAAAAAGACTCCGCGAGAAACTGGAAACAACACTAGAAGATACTCAACATGGATTTAGAAAAGGAAGAAGCACCCAGTACTTAATATTTATAATCAGACAATTAGGAGAAAAACTAATAGGGAAAGGAAAGGAAATACATATATGTTGTATAGATCTTAAAAAAGCTTTTGATAGGGTAAAAAGAGAAGATGTATGGCAGAGCCTGGAAAGGAGAGGTTTAGAGAAAGGAATGATAGAGATGATTAAGGCATTGTATAAAAGCAATAAGAATAAGGTGAGAACTTCCAATGCAGAATCAGCTGAATTCGAATCGCAAATTGGATTAAAACAGGGATGCGTATTGAGCCCATTATTATTCTCTATATTAATAGACGACGCTGTTAATAAAGCTAAACAAAAAATGTGAAAGTAGGAAACTGGAAAATTAATGGAATTAACGTACAGGAACTAATGTTTGCAGATGATATGGTACTGATAGCACACTCGGAAGAGACATTACAGCAAAACTTGAAGAACTAACAAAGATAAACATGGAGATAAACACGAGGAAAACAAACACAATGATAATAGCAGCAGAAGAAAGAAGATATAGCATCAAAATCGGGAAAAAAGCATTGGAACAAGTTAAAAGTTACAACTACTTAGGAACAATCATTGAAGACAATGGGAGAATAGAGAAAGAGGTAAATGAGAGGGTAGGGAAATCCGCAAAAATATATAACATATTGAGAAATTCGTTTCTGGATAAAAAAGAAATACCAAAAAAAATAAAGACAGAGGTGTATAAAAGAGTGGTCAGATCAACATTAACATATGGTAGTGAGTCATGGATAACCACGAATAGAATCAAAAGCAGAGTTACGGCCATGGAAATGAGATTCCTAAGAAGAATAGAAGGAGTAACTAGAAAAGACAGAATCAGAAACACGACAATCACTAATAGTCTGGGTATCAAACCAGTGGTCATAGAAGAGACACAACTGGGATGGCTTGGACATCTACACAGAATGGAAGAAGATCGAATCACAAAGAGGATATTTGAAGCCAAAACAGAGGGCAAAAACAGAATAGGTAGACCCCGAACATTGGAAAAGAGAAGTATGGGATGGATTGAAGCCAAACAACTGGCTCAGAACAGGAACCTGTGGAAGATAAAAATAAGAAAATAAATAGTCCGACACCGCAAGGTACAAAGGACATAGGATTAAAAAAATATATAAATACATAACGATTTTTCTAATTAATATGTGTTTTTACGATTATAAAAATACACCAATGTGGAAGGTTTAAAATATCCTGAATGCCGATATAATTATTAAAATTTCGTAAGACTTAAGTTAATTTATTACGAATATAAAAGTTTATGCTTATATGAATACGAGAAAGATGTTACACACGCGATTTATTAAACAAAGTTGCAGTAACCTGTTTATTTAGTTGTAATAGGAGTTGTAAGGAGAGATATTACATGAGACTATCTCTAAACAAGTCCTGTCTGAAACCTATCCAAACTTATAAAAAATATTGGGAATTTAATCCATCTGTATTTGCAGAAAAATTATTAGGTTATTGTTTTTATCTTCTGGTAAGCATGTTATATGTAAAGGATAGGAATAAATTTCAACTACTCTTTGTACATGATACATTTTCAAAGTTAATTTACTACAATCGAATAACTACAATTTTAAAGCCTATGTGATAAATAATAATCGAAATTAAAACGCAACATAGTAACAAATATACTACATTTTTTATATACAAATAAAATGTAAATACTGTAATAGCTAATCTATTAGTAAAGTATAGTGACTTAACGTTTCTAAAACATCTTCGTTTTTACTTTTCAATTGCATTTAAATTTAAAGAAGTCGTAATTAATAAGTGAAGTTAGAACCGAAACGTAATTGGTATTTTCCTTTCTATATCGTAATTTGTATCAATCCAGAAATAAACGCAGATTTTTCTTATAAAATCAAGAATTTCATTAAATCGCTTTTGAGATAATAAAATTGTAAATGAAACGTTTTCGTATTAAAATTTAATATTAGAATGTATTTTGTACGAAAAAGGAAATAGAAAAAATACTGTGATTCGATTTCAAGATTATATCAAGGTCTGCCCTTATACACCAAAAATTTATGTGTCAAAAGCAAAAATAACTCGATATTTTATCACTTCATCCACATCCTGTTCTCGTCTAAAGCAACCTGTACACAACAGTATAAGAAATTGTGTGAGTTCTATTTCCTGTCTTCAGCGTAAGGCAGGAAATAGAAAGTTAATAAAAACTGTAACATTTTACTAATAATTGTCGCAACTGGATTTGAAAGATTTCCCATAATTATAGAAATTATGCGTACAAACGTTGACGTATACGCAATTTTTCCCTGTAGTTACTTAATTTCTTTGTTTTGTACAAGATCACTTGTTCCTTTAACTTCTTACACTAAATCGTGTAACAGAAACGTTATGTGGCCTGGAGATAATTATATACAATATAGGAAGATTGAATTATTAATAATATGACAGTAGGCAATTCCACGATGTTTCAAATTAATTATTAAATCCGTTAATGTTTAGGCTAACGTTTGCTGCATTTAACATCCAATTTCGACGGCATTACGGAACTAGTTCAAGACAAACATGTCAACAAAATACGTGATATGTCTAATATAATATGTATACTAGTAATTAATTCCTATTAAACAATTAGCAATTTACATACAGTCAATACAAACGAGATTTCGGTAAAGCTAACGCCTACAGCTATGTAACTAATCAAGGAAAGTTGTATAAGCTTGAAGCTATTACATCCGTACTGATATTCTTTGGGGAAATTCTTTCAAAAAAGTAAACAAATTTTCTCTGCGAAAACGACGATATTACTTCATGAAATAACAGCTTTTTGTTTAATTTCCTTAATCTTCGAGGGTTGGAAGCAATTAAACTTCGGCTTAAGCTAATATCTACTTTTTCTCATTGTTCACGCATTTCTTTTTTCATAAAAGTTAAACTCTGTTTGTAATGGTCTTCTCCATTTGTTTGGACATCTAACTTTCGCTGAAATTGCTCTAGGCCATTGAAATTTAATGGTGTGGCACGAGGGATTATTTCACCCGAAGGTAATTATTATAATTGTATGTTCTGATAATACTTAGGATGTCTAGGTGCGTATGTTTAAAATAAAACAATGCGTCTTAGTTTATCCCGCGGCATCTTTGATGAAATGTCTTCTTTCAGCCAGTTAGGGTTATGAAAATCTTTTTCAATTGGAGTTTAGGGTAATCTCTTTCTACCGTAGATGAAGTAGAAAATGTGTTTTTCTGTCGTTTATATATTTTCTTATTTTCACTGGTATTACACCACCAGTGTATGCATAAGTTTTTTGCGGTTTAACTAAGAGATTGGGCCAATGATACATACGTCATTGTATTTGTTTGTGAATCCACCAAAAACTAGGGTCTTTGCTCTATCGTTCAGTGACCACGTCTAGTTTTGTGCCTGAAAAATAACATTTGCAGCACGCATTACTTTTACTCATCTAATCAAAAGGAAAGCCTGTTAAACATATTTTAGTTGATAGAAAAGAAAAGGTATAATACGCTCTTCGTTCCACTATATTCGACTCAAATTTATCAGCTATTATTCCCTTGTTATTAAACGTGGTTGTGGTCGTGTTTTATAATTACACGTGCGTCCACGTACAAATTTATTTAGCGATATTGCAGTTTTAAATTCAACTCTTTAGGAACGAATACCATATAACACATGGGCTGAAAAGTCCCGGGTCTAACACATAGATGACGCTAGTTTTATCGCAGTCACCTTTCTCTCAGTTAGTACTAACCTTCAAAAGACAGTTGTTAAAATTTCATGATATTCTATTCATTAGTTTGTGAGTTATTGTGCTAAGAGTCACGCTACTTTTGTTATTTTCAAAACAATGGATCAAAAACAATTTCGTGGTTTAATTTTACACTGCTTCTTCATGGGAAAAAATACCGTTCAAGCGAAGCAATGGCTTGATAAGTGTTATGGGGACTCCGCTCCATCAGAAACAACAATAAAACGTTGGTTTGCTGACTTCAAACGTGGTCGTAGAGACACCGATGATGCAGAACGCAGTGGACATCCAAATGAGGCGGTAACACTAGAAAACATCAAAAAAATCCACAAAATCGTTTTGAATGATCGAAAAGTGAAGTTGCGTGAGTTAGCTGACATCGTAAAGATATCAAAACGACGTATTGGCTTTATATTGCATGAGCATTTGACTATGAGAAAGCTCTGTTCAAAGTGGGTGCCGCGTTTGCTCACTGTTGACCAAAAACAAGAACGTGTTGATAATTCTGAGCAGTGTTTGGCCATGTTTAAACGTAACAAACCGGAATTTTTGCGTCGATATGTGACAATGGATGAAACATGGATCCATCACTTCATTCCGGAATCAAAACGATCGTCATCTGAGTGGACAGCAACTGGTGAACCTCGTCCAAAGCGCCCGAAAGCACAACAATCGGCTGGAAAGGTTATGGCCTCGGTATTTTGGTATGTGCGTGGTGTAATATTCATCGAGTGTCTTGAGAAAGGAAATACCATCGACAGTTAATATTATATAGTGTTATTGGAGCGTTTGAAGGCCGAAATTGCAAAGAAACGACCGCATATGGCAAAGAAAAAAATTTTGTTTCATCAAGACAACGCACCGTGTCACAAGTCAATCAAAACAATGGCAAAACTACATGAATTGAACTTCGAATGGCTCCCACATCCACCGTATTCGCCAGATTTGGCTCCCAGCGACTACTGGCTGTTCGCAGACCTCAAAAAAATGCTCGCCGGTAAGAAATTTCGCACGAATGAAGAGGTTATCGCTGAAACTGAGGCCTATTTTGAGGCAAAAGATAAATCGTTCTACAAAAGTGGTATTGAAATGTTAGAGCGGCGCTGGAATGATTGCATTGCTCTTGATGGAGATTACGTTGATGAATAAAGCTAATTTTGAACCAAAAAAAACGTGTTTTCTTTGTTAGGCCCGGGACTTTTCAGCCCATGTGTTAGTTTACTCTTCTTGTGTCAAATATTTGAGCCTTGAACCAAATCCAAGACGGGCGAAATTACGACGAAATTTCAAAGAGTCCAAGCTAATATGGACGGTAGCGTAACCTCTGTAATTTCATTTAAAATAAATAAATTTACTCCATCCATTTTTGAGAATAATCAAATCAGTGAATTATTCGAACCTCCTAATTGATTAGAAGTAAAAAATTAATCAGCTGATAACTGTCCTACGCCCTATTTTACTCCTAACATACTTGTTATCTTCAACACCAAGTCTACCGTTAAATCAACATGGTATATAAGGGATACATACTTCTAAAATGTATTGATACGTAATATAACATAACAGATTTATAACACCACATGTTAAGGATACATACTTGGCCTGAATATCATTTATAATGACAGCAGTATCGTGTAAAGATAATTTTCTTCTTAACTTCTAATCCACTAATTGCCTCCTCAATTAAAGTTGGATGTAATATATGATAGCTGATGATTTTATTGTTGAATTATAAAAAATCACGTCACTGTTTGTTGAATTAAATTGAGTTACAACATTTGACAAGAAAAACAGCATATTTAAGCCATGGTCCCCATCTTGTTACGATAGGTTCTGAAACATACGCACTCATGTTAGTGTTGCATGTACTAAAAGAATGGTAAAAGATGCATTCTTAGGGTGGGAAGTGGGTAAGTGAAAAATATTGAAGAAATATACCAATGTTTTAATGAAGCAAGATATGATGAAAATGAATGTTAAAATTGGATCCCCAAACAAAACATTAAAAATACACGTAATTTGATTGATAAGAATCCTCATTTAAAATCTGCAATTATGATTTTTTTGACTATGTGTATCGTGGAGACTAGGAGATGTGTTTTAAATTTTGCCCTATTCTACGATAGACATGATATTTACTAACGAGAATGTTGAATATATTCATTATTCTATTATCATGTTCCACTCAGACACATCCAAAAGAACTAGACGCCTTTAGGAGACCATTTAGATCTAATATTTCCAATATCACAAAAGAGGAATGTCACCTTGCTCCTTGTTTTTGTGTAGATATTTCGTTTGTTTTTCTGAAGCATTGGCGCCATGTGTAAATGAAACGTCCCCAATACAATAGAATTTTTTGTATTATACCAATATTAGACTCCATTATCGTATTATTTTCATTCCATTATTTATCATGTATGGTATACATGAGAAGCTTTTATGTTAAATAATAGCTTTATCTATCTAATATTCCCTCTTTGTTTTCAGAATAAAGAAGAAGACCTACCGCCTTGTAGTCCACGGGCGGTATGTAGTAAAGTCGATTTATACGAATCACCTTGGCTTGAACGTCAGTGTAGATGCCCAAATAAAAAAAAATGCCCTGGTTCGCTTGTTTCAGACGATGGCTTTACGATAGCAGACAAGACCAGACAATATAAGATGTGCGAATCAGTGAAGAAGCTTCCAAAGTGCAGGTATTTAACTTTCGGTAACTTTATACCTTTTAAAAAGGTGGTCAACAAATAGGCGTGAGAAAAAATCAAAAAATCTTTTGCGTGGGGTATGCTATTACACAAAGGAAGTTGTACGTTACATGCTTCGTTTTCTTATGTCACTTGATATTCTTACGAAATTTAAATGAAGTGTTTGCTTTGGTTTTCTAGATATTTTCGAGATATCACATGGACTTTAATATTAACTCCAAATAACGCAACTGAACAAATTGTTCATTGTCACTGCCCAAGGAATTCTGTTACATATTTGATAAATAGACACGCTTTTCATTCTATAGATGGTAAAACAAGTTATGAATACTCATTTGCTTGCTCACCTCAAAGTGTAAGTATTTATATGAAAATTTTATCTGTTTATATTTATCTAATGATGTCCGTAGAGGATGAAGTGTCAAAGAAAAGAACCATGTCGCCTATTCACCGTTAGGAAACGCCCTGAATTGTTAGAGGAAGTTAATACAAATACCCTATGCCAATGCCCTCACACGTACAAATGCCCACATCATCATACTGATTATGGGGTCATTCCTGGCAAGATTTATAATGAAGAATCAATAAGAACATATAGTGGTTATTGTCATTGACCCCATTAATAGGCAATTAATTCGAAAAATAATTTATATTGATGCATTATATTTTAAATAAAAACGCGTATAACCCCGATATACCGGTGCGATTTCAACCGATAATATTTTAAATAACAAATGTAAAAATTAAACGTATAATTTATATGTAGGATTGCCCAAATTCTCAACTCACCAGGTCCGGACTCGAGTGTATTAGCTAAATCTTCGGCGCTCCAGATCCCCACCCAGGCCGATGCGGAAACCTACCAGGTTCCATGCGTGTCTCGACCGTTTCCCAGTCTCTATTTGACAACTATAGAAGTCGTACGTCGTATTACGCGTAATAAACAAGATAACATAAAGATCCCAATTTTATAACATTAAGACAAAGTTGTGGTGGTGCATCTGCAGATCTGTTAACTAATTTCAAAGATTATTTTAACCATACCTGCGTTACATCGGTCGGTCTTTCTCAAAGTATAAAAAGATTTTTTTCCCACCTGTAAATCAACTTCACCGAGGCAAATGTCGACAATTCAGTTTGCCGAACTCACCGACCATTATAAAGAAAGTAAGTCTTTATGTTTTCAATATACCTGCACTATGTTAAAATTTAAATGCGAATTGAGGACGTTAGAGGTAGGCAACTGATTTAACAATTCGTTTTACCTTGTGATGCCTAATCTGGACTTTTTCCCCGTTTATAAATTTTTATTCCATGATGCAGTGTTATTTATTGTTATCTTTTACTTACAATAAAATATGTATAATTAAAGTTTTAAACATAGTTGCAAGAAAAGCTTACGTAAACATTTGAGAAAATAATGAATGCCGCGCTATGATAACAGTATGTATGATCGAAATAGACACTCACTTGAAAGGGAGAAAATGTATATACAGCTGTGGCCATATGTATTCGCCACCCTTTTTTGTTTTTTATTCCGACGAATATATAGGAAATAAAAGAAAATTGATCGATGAAAATGTTTCATTGTGAGTGTATACAGATATATACAGATATTGCTTAATATTTGGTAGCTCCTCCCTGGGCTTTTATCACCGCACGAATTCGTCGGGGCATACTGCTCACTAAGTTATAGCACTGTTCGGGGGTGATTTTATTCCACTCTTCGAATGTTTTTGTTTTTAAGCAATACTGCTTTGTGGTAGATGAGTATTTAGCTACATTTCGCTTTAAAATGTACCATAAATGCTCAATTGGCGATAAGTCCGGGGATTGTGCCGGCCATTCCAGGACCCGCACGTTATTTTCCTCGAACCAGCGCATTACTTCGCGAGATTTATGACACGGTGCATTATCTTGTTGGAAGTAATACTCTGGCTCATCATTATCGAATAATTTTAACGCACACGGTTCCAGAACTTCTTCCAACATGTCGATGTACGTCCGACTGTTCTCCGACGCCTGTTGCACTCATGGAACCCCAAACCATTATGCTACCACCCCCAAACTTGACAGTCGGGATGATACAGTCTGGATGGAAGGCCTCTCCTCGCCTGCGTCGCACGTATTGAGGCCCAGGTTTACCACAAAGCTACCAACAAAAACATGAATACTGTTATATTTTGGAACCCATTAAAAAGAATAAAAACACTGTAGATATCAGGAATTGAATACAGAATACCGCAAATACAATAATTATGTATTACTTACCTTAATATTTGACTCATCCTTCCACATAACATTGGCCCAATTGTCAATAGTCCAGTCGCGGTGACTTTTAGCCCACAGCAGTTTCTTTTTCTTTTGTTGCGGAGACAACCGTGGTTTATGTCGAGCTTTGTATCCACCTAAATTTAATTCACAAAGGCGTCTTCTAACCGTGCGAGGAGAAAAAGCAACATTATGTAGCCGGAAAAGCTCACTGGAAAAGCTGTTTAGACCCTTTTTTCCGGTCTCGCAAAGACGTCCGCTCTAAGACTCGCTTATCTCTGCCAGTTGTCTTCCTTTTTCGACCAGTTTTCGGTTTGTTTGTCAAAGATCCACTCTCTTTGTATCGTTTTATCGTCATTCTAACTGTCGATCGCGCACATTTCACTTGTCGGGCAATAGCAGACACCGACAACCCTTGCTTTTCTAACACCACAATTTGTCCTCTCTCTACCTCCGTCAATTCGCGTGTTTTCGGCATTACTTTTTACTGTATACTATCGTATTATACAGACAAAATCACAGACACAATATCTTCGCTCTAACTAGCTCAACCTTACTCTTACAACTTTTAAGAAAGACTGAAGAAATATTGAGAAATTACAATTTTACGTCTATTTTCTAATTTACTCAGAATGGCCTACAATAAACCATTAAACCCTCATTACCTGGACCAAACGCGACAAATGTTTCGTGTCGTTGTCCGGGTAAAATCTAAAATCATCTTCTATGTTAAGTTTCTTGGCACTAGATACTAAATTCTGTTTAATGATGTTTCCTACCATTGTTAGCTTGTTACCAAATTATATACCGCTACATCATTTTCACTGTGAGTCACTACATAAAGAAAAGATTCTCGCATTTTCCAGCTTAATTAGATTTTGTCGTGCCAAGCCATTTAGCTAGACGTATTTTACAATTATATGTTACTATTTCTTCATGAAATATATACAGAGGTAAACTGTTTGTATGTTCTTCTATAGAATGAAGTATAAATGCATTATAACGCGTAATACAATGTACCATGCATGCACATCAGGGAAACGAAGATAGATTGATTCAACGAACTTGGCCAATTCTCGTATCGGTGGTGCTTGTGGACAAGTCCGGACCTGGCACATCTAAGATTTGGCCAACCCTATTTATATGTACACTGTCTGTTTGAAGATATAATACGGAATGCAAACTTTTACAGTAGCACAAGCAAGTGCTATGCAGTATCATTTAAACTTGAGAATATTCTTAATCTGCAGAGAAACTTTGAAGATTTGTGTGAAAATTATCATAATTAAATCAGTCAGTAGTCCCAACACAACGTGGCCAAAGAAAATAAAATTAATCATCACATCATAGCCAATATTTAATATCTATATCCCATTAATTAAATTATTTTTGTACATTTTGTTCATTATTTATTAAGGTATTTTGAAATTCATCCTTTGTACTTACTTAAATACGATTTTACCATATTATTTATAAGCTGTATATATGTAATACAATGTAGTTATGTCTTTTAGATGTATTTAAAATATTTAATGTAATATATGTTTTGTTTTAAAGTATAGGATACTAAAACAAACTCTGAGTGTTTTAATAAATGAATAAATTACAAATAATAAATCGTTAAAATCACGGAGTAATCCATCGAGCTTGAAATCTTCTAATGGAATGATTATTACCTAGAGGAAATGTAGGTGGCAGCATTAACTTACCGCGCGTCTGCGCTCTATTTATGAATAGAATAATTACTTTCACTGCAGATTTCTTTAAATTATGCATAACACACAATGAAATTATTATTTTCAGCTATTTTATGATATAAATTTCTTATACACAATTAATATGAATATAATCTACAAAATTAACTCTCAAATAGGACGGAATCGATAAGAAAACGTATAATGACAAATATTAGTAATACAGCGTTTGTCCGATAGAAGCCGCTAATATCGAAGGAAACCCACAATATATTTTGTGGGAATTTCAGGAATACGCATTATTTTACTCTGGACCTAACGTGTTACAACAGTATATCTTGCGGGAATTAATAACTTATACGTACTGATAAATTGTCCTAAGTTGAAAACACATAGAAAAATGTCTACCTATATAACGAGTATCAGGATTATTATATAGGTATTCAAATTTGACACCTAATAAAAATGGATCAGGTTATCTTAAAATTAATACTATGTGAATAGAGATACATATGTATTGGCGCCAATTATTTAGATAATTAACTTATTAATAAATCAAAATAACACTAAGCTCCGTATTGTATGAAAATTCTATTTCGTTATCAAATAAAGATTACTTCAAATGTGTTTGTTAAGATTTTTACTTGAAATTCTTTTATAATACTAGGGTAGCGCGACATATTCATACTACACGTGAATAAATAATAGCATTGATTTATTAGTTAAGTAATATTAATGACCCCCTCCGCGGTAGTGGTTTAAATCACATATATTAGCATATTAAGTCTTTTGATAGAATAATTGATGTACACATAGTAATAGAGTGTGGTTACTTATCACTGCTTGTAACATATAGCCTAAAACCGCGAAAATTTACATACGTACGTACAGCAAAAGAATAAAATAACCTCTGTTGGGATTTATTCTAAATACCGTAGGTAAATAGGCCTACTAGGCGTAATAAGCTTAAGAATTATTGTCAAATATTACGACTACATTTAATATTCATCGATTTATTTTACTATTGAGTAAAAAATTTGCTGAAGAAATGCAATAAATGCAGATAAGCGGTTACTGTATTAACACATACAAATAGGGATTATTGGAAATATTATGTTCGCATTTAATAAGTATACGTTTAATTTAATTACTTCCACCAGATTAAAGTATGTATAACTATTCACAGGTATAGCAGTAAACTCCACTCACACAAATTAATTAATTATGCGGAACGCAGCGTTTCGAGAGCACGTGGGCTCTCATTGTCAACCGTGTTACCGACTGAAAGTAAAAACTGTATCACACATGCAAATTATTTTCTACGCAGGCTCTAAAATTTCTAAAACATATGACTATTTACAATCTACTCGGTGGTCTAATGCCTTTTTCTGGAAAGGATGGACCGAAAGCGAACCGTATCTTTAACAGGGCCTATGGTAATAAATCCATCAAACTCGAGTGTGCAATTGGGGGTGGTTCTCTGTTCAATAAGTTTCCGTTCTTTTTCATACATATCGTTTCGTACGCGTCTAATTCTCTATACGAGTTCACGTTTTTAAGTAGTGTCAGATTTTTGAAATCAATCTTATGTCCGGATTTTACCATATGCTCTGCTACGCTTGATAGTTGAGGTTTGTCGAAACGATAGTGTCTAATATGTTCTTTGAACCTCGTTTCGATACTCCTTTTTGTTTGTCCAATATAAACTTTCTCACAATCATTGCATGCGATTTGGTATATTCCAGACTTCTTATCATCTCCGGTTTATCTTTGGGATTCCCTAAGAGATTCTTTAAGTTGTTTTTTGACACAAAAGACACGTTCATATTTAGTTATCGGAAAATTTTACTTAACCCTTTTACTGTTGGGTGAAAAGGAAGAGTTATAAATTTCTTATTACCAGTGTTTGTTGATGTCAAGGTCGTGGAATTTCTGATGTGTTGTTTGTATTGGACCTTTCTTAAAATACGGTCGACATCTATAGAAGAGAAACCATTGTACCTCGCTACATCTTTGATATACTTTAATTCTTTGTCGTACCTGCTCTTGTTTAGCGGAAATCTGACGAGTCTATTGACCAGAAAACAACCATAGGCCCTGTTAAAGATACGGTTCGCTTTCGATCCATCCTTTCCCGAAAAAGGCATTAGACCACCGAGTAGATTGTAAATAGTCATATGTTTTAGAAATTTTAGAGTCTGCGTAGAAAATAATTTGCATGTGTGATACAGTTTTTACTTTCAGTCGGTAACACGGTTGACAATGAGAGCCCACGTGCTCTCGAAACGCTGCGTTCCGCATAATTAATTAATTTGTGTGAGTGGAGTTTACTGCTATACCTGTGAATTCTACATCCACACAGTCCTTGCAATCGTCATATGTATAACTGCATACAATGAAAGTGATATCAAAATTTATAGGTATCTGAAACTTACTTACTCAGTACTAACTGAATTTATACATATTAAATATAAATGTAATATTTCCAATAATCTTTATACGTATGTATTACGTATTATGCTGTGTACTTACTTGCAATGAATAGTAAATGCCAGCTAAATATGTGCTAAAAGCCCTGTTTTACTTCTATTTGTATTTATCGATTAGGAATAAAGCTTTTATTTTATTTTTATAATATCTCCCACAAATATTCTTTTTACTCGCGGTTATTTTATTCTTTTGGTGTACATTTAACTTGTAGCCTGACACACCTCCTCCAGACAAAGTTCTATACTTGTCCTAGACGAAATTCGCTGACGTGGGATAATAAATAGTATGTCATGAATCATATTTTCCATGCACTCTTGTTGACATAGATGTAATAAATTTCATAGTATTACATTTATTATATAATCGTGTTTATTGGGTTTATTTAAATCATTTGCGTGTTAAAATACATGAAACGATCTCAAACGTATTTCCTTTAAAGATATTAGAGCCGACCTTGGAATAATTTTCATTGGAAAATTATTTAATTACAATTTCTTTGTTAATATATTTTGTTTCTAGTGCCGCTGCATTGATTAAAAACAGATAAAGCGAAATATTGAAAATAAATAAGAGAACATTGATCCCAAGATCCTTGCTGTTGGTGAACAATTTGGAATAGAAATATCGATCACAGTGATCGCACCGATCTAAAACGTAATAAATTATAATTAACGATTGAGATGCTATAAATCTTATTAATAAACGTTTCAATTACAATCAATTATAAATATTAAAAGGCAAATTCTTCGATAATATGCCATAAACAGCACTTTAACATGACAGAATCGTGGGAGATAATTTTTTAATAAATCTAATTTTTATATACGTTGTTATGTGATGGATTATAAGAGTTTATTGAACTACGTAAGACTATATACGTTTTATTTATTGAAAACATTGCATGCCATTATTGACTTCAAGATTCATGGTACATATATATAATATTATATTACATATAATTGCTTTTACATATTAAAAATAAATTAATGGAAGGAATTCCTTAATTTTCAGTACCTTTGGGATCACTTTAAATGCTAACCATAGTCATTATCAGCGTCAACAACTTCTAATATGCTCCTTTTCTTTCCCCTTCTTAGCATCTCTCTCGAATTTTGGATTAACATATGGTTTAGCTAGGGTCCCGTTGGAAACCTCAAGTTAAATCATCGCCTTAGAAGCAGCGTTATCGTATTCAAGTTTGTTCTCTCTATATTCTAAATAACCGGCGAGAAAGATGTATTTGGTTCATTATTATGTAGATTAGTTGAAACTGATCGATAGATTACAGCTGTGCTTATAAAATCCTCACACCGTTAGAAATAAACGTGATATCGCCTAAGAGAAACGAGGTATTTATCAAATTTGCAGTAAATATCTTTACTGACAAGACTATACTCAGCGAAATTTCTATAGTTCGATATGAACTTTTAAACAGATGCAAGAGAATATAACATTAAAGATTATTACATTTTATACACAGAATAATGGGTGTTTCCTTAAAATCATCTTCTCTCTTGTATATAGCTTCTTCAATTTCTTTTTCCAATCTCCTTCTTTTTCCTTCTATTGGCAAGCTTCCATTTCCAAACCTTTTGTTATAGTCTCCCTTGGCTCATTCTACTCACGTGCTCATTTAACAATAGTTGTTTTCGTTCTATTTCATGTTAAAAATTCAAAACCAAGAGGTTTTTGTGGCATTAAAAGATTATAATATAATAATACACAGCAGTGCTAAGTGAAACCAAGAAGAAAGGAAATGGAAGTGAATTCCGCTATAACTATATTCACTTCTATAGTGGAGTAAATAATTATAAAAGGACAAGAGCAGGAATTTCTATTGCATTACATAAAATATTCTAAAACATGGTTAAAAACTGGGCGGCTATACACGAACGTTTAATCGCAATGGACCTAGAAGTATTTGGTCACAAATTAATACTGATAGGGATTTTTACGCTCGCAGATATAAAGGATAACTTCTTTGAAGACCTCACAGGTGTCCTAGATACCTGTGATACCAGGTGTCTTAGATAAATGGTTTCTTTGATCAGAAACAAATACATAAATGCACCTCGTTTCAACCCACGAAGAAACAACAGTCTATCATGCATTACATAATCGTCAGGCAAAGCCCCACTCTTAAAGTCCAGGATGTGAAAGTACAGCGAGGAACCTCCTGTCTATCTGACCATTATCTTGTAAAATCAAAGCTATTTTCTTTCATTTAAATATCAAACCAATAACACATTAAAACATAATTATATTATTACAATCTCTACAATCTTTTCGACGAATCGATAGTATTTTGGTATAAAATGAGGTGGAAATTCAGCAGATGATACAGCCGCAGAACAATATAATTTCATCAAAAAGTGAATTCACGAGGCCATAAACGAAGTGTTGGCGCAAATAGATAAGAAAATCAGGAGAACAAATGATATTCTAAAGTTTTTAGAGCTTTATACTCGTAATACTTCTTTTTGGTTATATTTGGTCATTTATAAATACTTTTTATTTATTATTACTATTGTTATTATGGGGAGCAAGGCTGTTCGCGTCCGTGGCAGAATGTTACACGTGCTCCCTGGGTAAGGCTAAATGAACAGCAAGAACAACGAATGCCAGACTGTCTTTGAGACCTCCTGGCGAGCACACTGTCGTGATAACGGCACAAACACAGCAAACTAATGGCCCCTATGAAGACCACTTGATAATTGGAGCAGAAATCCAAGTATGCCAGATGGCCTTTGGTTATTACTGATATATATATACAGTAGACGCTCGATTATGTGAACGATATTAGCCAGGCACTGTTCACATTATTGGAAGTTTATATTAGCGAGCCTTATTTTATTTATAAAGAAATTGCATAAAAGAAAATATGTATATTTATTAAAGAATAAATTATGAGTAATGAATAACATAATACATATGACATTAAAAAATAAATTTTACATTATTTTGAAAAATAATGTCCTATTTTTGTTTGCGTAAATTTACGCTTGGTATTTTCTAATACCATTGCCCGTAGTCTACGGAGCACTAAAATATCGGAATATAATATGACTTTTTCTTCAGCCCAATCTAACACTTGATTAAAAGTTCCTACAGCTTGCGCGTCACTCACTGTAATTTTATTTCAATCACAGGGTTTTAAAAACCACTTATACAGACAATTTTCTATTCTAGGTGCTTGGGCATTTTTTAAAGTTCTACGATTTCCCGGACGTCCGTATGTATCCGACACACGTTGTAAAATTTGTAACGTGAATCGCTTAATTTTACAGATCGTGGCTTTAGATGCTCCATATTTTTTGCCAATTGTGTCACCCTTTTTTAATCCCGCCGATGATTTTCACTTTGTCACTTAATTTTAAAAATGTTCTTTTATTGGACGTGGATACCATGTCTGTTCTGGCATGATTTTAGCTGCACACGAGGAATCCCATACATACATCGGGAAACAACCGGTACCCTAAACTGTTTACATTATCGAATTGTAGGTGGTGCAAGCTTGTTTACATTATCGGGCGTTCCATTTGATCCTATAGTAACAATCTTCTGTTTACATGACCGCGACGTTTGCACTACCGTGTATTTAACACATGGACTGAAAAGTCCCGGGCCTAACACATAGATGACGCTAGTTTTATTGTAGTCACCTTTCTCTCAGTTAGTACTAACCTTCAAAAGACAGCTGTTAACATTTCATGATATTCTATTCATTAGTTTGTCAGTTATTGTGCTAAGAGTCACGCTACTTTTGTTATTTTCAAAACAATGGATCAAAAACAGTTTCGTGTTTTAATTTTACACTGCTTCTTGATGGGAAAAAATACCGTTCAAGCGAAGCAATGGCTTGAAAAGTGTTATGGGGACTCCGCTCCATCAGAAACAACAATAAAACGTTGATTTGCTGACTTCAAACGTGGTCGTAGAGACACCGATGATGCAGAACGCAGTGGACGTCCAAATGAGGCGGTAACACCAGAAAGCATAAAAAAATCACAAAATCGTCTTGAATGATCGAAAAGTGAAGTTACGTGAGTTAGCTGATATCGTAAAGATATCAAAAGAACGTATTGGCTTTATATTGCATGAGCATTTGACTATGAGAAAGCTTTGTTCAAAGTGGGTGCCGCGTTTGTTCACTGTTGACCAAAAACAAGAACGTACTGATGATTCTGAGCAGTGTTTGGCCATGTTTAAACGTTACAAACCGGAATTTTTGCGTCGATATGTGACAATGGATGAAACATGGATCCATCACTTCACTCCGGAATCAAAACGATCGTCATCTGAGTGGACAGCAACTGGTAAACCTCGTCCAAAGCGCCCGAAAGCACAACAATCGGCTGGAAAGGTTATGGCCTCGGTATTTTGGGATGTGCGTGGTGTAATATTCATCGACCATCTTGAGAAAGGAAATACCATCAACAGTGAATGTTATATAGCGTTATTGGAGCGTTTGAAGGCCGAAATTGCAAAGAAACGACCGCATATGGTAAAAAAAAAAAATTGTTTCATCAAGACAACGCACCGTGTCACAAGCCAATCAAAACAATGGCAAAACTACATGAATTGAACTTCGAATTGCTCCCACATCCACCGTATTCGCCAGATTTGGCTCCCAGCGACTACTGGCCGTTCGCAGACCTCAAAAAAATGCTCGCCGGAAAGAGATTTCGCACGAATCAAGAGGTTATCACTGAAATTGAGGCCTATTTTGAGGCAAAAGATAAATCGTTCTACAAAAGTGGTATTGAAATGTTAGAGCGGCGCTGGAATGATTGCTTTGCTGTTGATGGAGATTACGTTGATGAATAAAGCTAATTTTGAACCAAAAAAACCGTGTTTTCTTTGTTAGGCCAGGGACTTTTCAGCCCATGTGTTACATGAGCGAGCATTTACTGTATATTGCTATTATTATTATTATAGTGGTTTCTGCTTTTGCTTACAATTTTTTTTATTTAATCACTTGCATTATTCTAAAATATGAGCTATTATACGCGTATATCTTCACCTAAATAACAAGAAGAAATAACTATTGGTATCCAGAAAATATTTGTTTTTTTAACGATCTCTTTTATTCAAGACAATCTTTTTGTGTGCATATGTAGCTACACCAATTATATTTGTTTTTTTGAAATATCTCACAGTGAAATCATTATATATTGTTATACATACATGTTACTTTCACCATCTACGAATAAACTGCTGTTATGCTAACAGTTTGGAATAAAAAGAAACCTTTGAATTAGTTATGTGATATGATGCGAACATTATTTTTATAAATTACGTTGCGAATATAAAAAAAAAACTGTCTTGTCATCTTTGAAATCAATAAAAGGTAACGTTCGATATACTGTTTGTATTAAATTTTCTGCGAATGTTAAAGAAAAAAAGGTAAATGCAATTAACTTTTGTTTAAAATGTAACGTACTCGATTAACTGGATTCTTTACGACGTACAGGAACTGTGTACGCCTTCTCAGCGCCAAATTTAATCATCCAGTTTCACAAGAATTACGAGATCTTATTGATGACGGAATAGTTCAAGTTCGAAGATGTAGAAGGTAAAAACGACATCTGGACATTTTTTTTAGAAGTATCGATAAGTGCTTGGTATTTATAAAACAATTATCAAAGACACGACACACCTTTAGATATGGTCGCGACAGCACAGTCACGGATGTGGTATTATTGCTTGTAATCATTTGTTTAGTTTCGATTGTCATTGAACCTATGGGTCTTGTGGTAAGGTTAGTTTTTACTACGTGCATCATAAGAATTTCCACAATTAAAACAAGAAGTGTTAACTTTTTGCTTCTCTAGACCTTGACCTAATCGAGGTCAAGGTTACCAAGCAGACTCTAGAGCTGTTTTATTCTTTCTAGTTGTAAATGTACTAAAGCCAGAATAAATTTCTGATTCGTATACAGTATTTTGCAAAACGTTGGTACGCTTGTTTTATTTTTCTGATATATATCGCGATATTTATTCATTGATAAAAATGTTGTCGTATACAAGTTATACAGTAGCGTCAAAGATTGTTTTCATATATTTCAGTTTACCCTCGTATAAATAGAAATTAATTGGATTATTTATTTTAATTATATTAGAATCGATTTATTATTAAAGTATTTTTAACAAATCTTTTGGCTTATTTATATAACTTTTTGAAACTGTTGACCAAATAAAATAACTAAATTCTGACTGTAATATGTGCGTAATCTATTTTCCTACAGGAGATGAATTGTAAACTGTCAATTTGTAGGCGTTCTAAAGTGCCGTGTTCGTAGAAAAAAATATATAGAACAGAGACGACTTATATGAATATTTTTCACGTGCGGTTTTCTCCTTCAAAACCAGTCCCATGATAGAGAATATTTTTATTTTACTTTGGCACGTATACACATGTGTTCATAGATCACGTGGTGATGCTAAATTGAAGAGTTTACTTGCATAACATTGTGGAACACGAACGCAACTTAATTTTAAACGCATTCGCCAACTCTGTAAACAGCTGGAGGTAAAATTACAATCCGCAATAGTAAGGACCTCACGTTCACTTAGCTATTGTTAGTTAATCATTTTGATTGAATTGGAAAATGCGTTACGTTCTAATCGATGACATTGATATACCTACCATAATTTACACGATTTAGAGAAAAAACGTGCAGCCTTTAAACACGGTATTAAAAAAACTTCCGCGAATGCGACTCTAAATTCTTCAAAATTTTTGATATCGTGCAGTTTTGACGACCTTCGGCCAAGATTATCATATTGATATTTCTATTTTGATGATATACAATGAATTGACTTAATCTTTTCATTTTGGCACGGTTTGATTATTCGCTAGATATTACAAAATATTTCTCGTTTAATACAAATTCCCCCTTATCAAGTGATAAATTAGTTTATGCATCAAAGATGCACGAACCATTTAATAAATAGGAGAACGAAAGATACATGTTTTTTTTTTCATTTATTTTTTTTTGTACATATATTAACAACCTTAAAGTATTTAATTGTCCAAAAGTTGATTTCTATTACCCATTAAGAATCGATGATTCTAATCTCTCCCATGATATATAGCGGTATATTTTCCAACATGTTTCAAATAGCGATATCCAATCTTTTTTTAATCCTATGTCCTTCATACCTTGCGGTGTCGGACTATTTATTTCTTATTTTTATCTTCCACAGGTTCCAGTTCTGAGCCAGTTGTTTAGCTTCAATCCATCCCATACTTCTCTTTTCCAATGTTCTATACACCTGCTCCTTCCAGGTGTTTCGGGGTCTACCTATTCTGTTTTGGTTTCAAATATCCTCTTTGTGATTCGATCTTCTTCCATTCTATATAGATGTCCAAGCCATCCCAGTTGTCTCTCTTCTATGACCACTTCTACTGGTTTGATACCCAGACTATTAGTGATTGTCGTGTTTCTGATTCTGTCTCTTCTAGTTACTCCTTCTATTCTTCTTAGGAATCTCATTTCCATGGCCGTAACTCTGCTTTTGATTCTATTCGTGGTTATCCATGACTCACTACCATATGCTAATGTTGGTCTGACTACTCTTTTATACACCTTTGTCTTTATTTTTTTTTGTATTTCTTTTTTTATCCAGAAACGAATTTCTCAATATGTTATATATTTTTGCGGATTTCCCTATCCTCTTATTTACCTCTTTCTCTATTCTCCCATTGTCTTCAATGATTGTTCCTAAGTAGTTGTAACTTTTAACTTGTTCCAATGCTTTTTCCCCGATTTTGATGCTATGTTTTCTTTCTTCTGCTGCTGTTATCACTGTGTTTGTTTTCCTCGTGTTTATCTCCATGTTTATCTTTGTGAGTTCTTCAAGTTTTGCTGTAATATCTCTTCCGAATGTGCTATCAGTACCATATCATCTGTAAACATTAGTTCCTGTACGTTAATTGCATTAATTTTCCAGTGTCCTACTTTCATATTTTTTCCTTTTTGTTTAGCATTTTTAACAGCGTCGTCTATTAATATAGAGAATAACAATGGGCTCAATACGCATCCCTGTTTTAATCCATTTTGCGATTCGAATTCAGCTGATTCTGCATTGGAAGTTCTCACCTTATTCTTATTGCTTTTATACAATGCCTTAATCATCTCTATCATTCCTTTCTCTAAACCTCTCCTTTCCAAGCTCTGCCATACATCTTCTCTTCTTACCCTATCAAAAGCTTTTTTAAGATCTATAAAACATATATGTATTTCCTTTCCTTTCCCTATTAGTTTTTCTCCTAATTGTCTGATTACAAATATTAAGTCCTGGGTGCTTCTTCCTTTTCTAAATCCATGTTGAGTATCTTCTAGTGTTGTTTCCAGTTTCTCTCGGAGTCTTTTTTGTTAGTATTCTTGTCAATACTTTTCCTAGGATGCTAGTTAATGTTATTCCTCTATAGTTTGAGCATTCCTTAGAGTCTCCCTTTTTGTATATGGGTATAATTATTCCCATATTCCATTCCTTAGGTATTTCTTTTTTTATTATAATGTTGTTTAAGAGGTCAAGTAGTTCTTCGTTACCTTTGTCTCCCATATATTTTATCATTTCAGCTGTGATTCCATCCTCTCCGGCCCCCTTTCCTAGTTTTAGTTTGCTAACTGCTTCTCTGACTTCTTCGTCGCTTATTGGTGTGATACGTTCATCGTCGTTTTTTGTTTTATGCTCTTTTTCTCTTATGTATCCGTCTTGTTTTATTTTTGTGACTTCTTCAAAGTACTGTTTCTATCTTTCCATTATCTCTTTTTCCTCAGTTAGTATATTTCCTCTGTAATCCTTTATATTTTTCAATATCGGCGCCTTCTTCTGTCTCAATTGTTTTATTGTTCCGTAGAATAATTTTTGGTTTTCTCTTGCCATTTTGTACATATTGTAATCCTCCTCTTTCCTACTATGCATATATCTGATCCATTTATTTTTCTTATCTTTCACTTTGAGTTGTATTTCTGCTGTCCACCATCTGCTTCTTTTTGTGTACGTATATGCTATTGATGTTTTTGAATCTTATCCATTTGTCCTCTATCCCTATTTCGTTTTTAGTCTCTTGTTCAAATAGTTGATTTGACTTATATTGGTTACAATAAGTAGGTATCTAAAAAAGTATACAAATAATATGTCTATTGTTTTAATAAGAAAAGAATAGAGCAAGACGTGTTATTACTGACAGAATTGTATATAAAATGTATTTATTTATGATATTGTTGCAGATCTTTACTTCAACATGTTAATCCGGTTGAATATCTTTTAATTAAACAGTTTTAGGAAACACGTGACATAATCGTTAAAAAACTTTATCTAATTACTCAACATGTCGAATGCGAATGGCTTATGGGGCGCTACGCAATTTCAAAGTCCTCATTATCAATTCCGAAGGTATTATCCTTTCGAATAGTTTATTTAAGCGTTTATCAATAATTTATAGATCGTTGAGTGTGTCAGAAAGTCGTCCGATACGGATCATCTTTGTCTGCTGTGATAAATTCACGGATTGACCTTCTAAAATTCACGTTCTAACTGCGATTATCGGGAAGTTTCACAATCTTATCAGTATCAACGTTCAATTCCTGTCGTTACGATTTTCTACACGTCTACGTCACCTTTTTGGGATAATCAGATAATGGACTTGATCAATTCGATGTCACCTTTTCATATATGTAATATGTAGTACATACTCAGCTATTGTATTGAATCGATTCTTGATAATGCGACAACGCTAATTACACCACCGATATATAAATGAGACAATTGGTGTTACAATAAAGTAAATTTTGTAAGAATATACCTATTAAACGTGTAAGAAAAATAATTCATATAAGTAGATAAAATTTGATTGCGTTGTTTTATCTAAAAATAAATAAATGCAACATGTAAATCAGCAGTCGCTATAGCATAGTATCAAAACCGAACATTTCTGCCTGAAGATTGGAGAAGGCGGAAAACCTTTAGAAATATGTATAGTACATCGTAGATGAAAGAGTTTAAGCAAACGCCAAATTTTGGATGAGATAGGTATCCATATTATTATGAGGGGTAGTGTACACTACCGCTCAAAAGTGTTTAGGCACTCTCACTGACAGCAAAAATGTATAAAAACTCAGCAAAAATGTTAATAATATTTATTTTTTATGTACAGATACATGTACATGAATAAAAATATATTAAATAAATAATAATATAAATAAATGTGAAAATTAAAACGTTTAATTTAAATTTTGCTTTCATCTATGTGACCTCCTCTTGATTTAATAATTGCAGCACACAATCGAGGCATTCTCGCAATAAGTTTTGCCAGAGTTTCTTGTGTTATTGAGGTCCAACTCGATTGTAATTTCTTCCACACGTTAGTAGCTGATGTCGGAGCCGATTTCCGTACTTCCCGATCTAGTTCTTCCCATAGTAACTCGATTGGATTCAAGTCGGGGCTCCGGGGAGGCCATTCCATAATTTTGAGAGTTCCTTCCTCTTCTAAATGGCGTAAATAGTCTTTACATAATTTAGAGGAATGTTTTAGGTCATTATCTTGCTGGAAGATAAAATTTTGACCCAAAAGTCGAATTCCGGAAGGTATTGCGTGGTTCTCCAAAATTTCGCTGTAGCCTTCTTTTTTTAATATACCGTCAATTTTCACAATGTCCCCTACACTAGTGCCAGCAAAACAGCCCCAAATGATGATAGAACCTCCACCATGCTTCACGGTAGCAGCAATACACATATCTTCTTACAAATATGCGTCTTCAGGTTCCGAACAGCTCAAATTTGGACTCATCCGGCTATAGAACGATGTTCCACTCTTCTATGGTCCAGTGTTGGTGTCCACGAGCCCATTTAAGTCGCTTTGGCTTGTTTTGTTTGCGTAGTAATGGCTTCTTCACCGCAATACGTCTATGGAGCCCGGCTTTCTGTAGGCGACGTTTGACTGCAGAAACACTGACTAATTTTTGGCGACCAACATTTAATTCTGCGGTGATTTCAGGGGCTGTTTTGCGTCTATTTAACTTGCTGGTAACCACTATTCTGCGATCATCTGCAGATGTTGTCGCTTTTGGCCTTCCACTCCGTCTTTTATTAAGAAAACTGCCAGTTTTCCGATATTTTTTTACGTTATAGTCAACCGTAGCGTGCTGTATTTTCATTCTTTTGACAATTTGTCGATTACTTATGCCACTTTTATGGTAAGCTATTATAAGCGCACGTGTTTCCGTACTAATTTCTCTTCGCGGAGGCATTTTAAAAAATTGTCATACGATATTTCGCTCACGACGTGAATAGATTAAATACCACACTGCAACTGACCATAGGTCACAGATTTCACTATAATCTTCTAGGAATGTAATTTAAACATTATTACATAAAAAACTAACAGATGACTAAATTTACCCAGTAAATTCCGAGGGATTGTTATTGTAATTGCACCGCAATAAACAGTTTATGGTAATCCGACCAAGTGCAGGTAAATGATAGTAAATCTAATGCGATATAATGGGTGTTTATCTCTTACTGAACTACATTTTAAATACGTATTTCATTTTATTATAATGTTTTTTTTGGTAAACATAATGCTATATGAATAAACCATGAAAACAGGGGTGCCTAAACACTTTTGAGCGGTAATGTATATCGCGATATTTATTCATTGATAAAAACGTTGGCTTATACCTGGAATAGCCGATAGAAGCCGAACTGTCTGTGGCATCACAGGGAAAATGGTTTTGATATTCTCCAATGTTCACCATACAAATAAAACTCATGATCTCTGCAGTAGCAGAAACAATTTCTGCAACATTGTCATTAAAATCAAGTCGTGTATTAAGTTTTACCCCGAGGTCTTTAACCTTATAGCAATAATTCACTATGCCATTGTCTCAAAACCGAGCATTTCTGCCTAAAGATAGGAGAAGGTGAAAGTTTTAAAGCAAAATTTTAAATGTTGCTATTAAACTGAATTCTCCAGCGAAATTTCTATAGGTCCACAGATTTACATAAAGATCCTACGAAATCAGGCATTACCCTTCAGTGTAAAAAGGCCTCTAAATTTATATATTATCGAAGTATATATGCCAGTTGTATGTAATAAAAAAAGGAAAAAAACAAAAATAAATTGCTACAAAGGGGTAGGGTTTTCAAACCGAGCTGTAGCTAAGAAAATAGGACGATCCCACCATTTCATCAACAATTTTATAAAGCTAAGCAATTCGTGCGATAAAAATTATGCTAGGGGAGGCTCAGCACTCATCGACACAACAGGCAAGATTGAAATTTGTGAGATCATATGAGATGGAATCATTAACTTACACCTACTTGATAGCTTCAAATGTTGGTGTATAAACTGTGGATTAAAGGTGCTGAACCAGCTTCAAAGAAGACCGCAGGTAAGGTGATCGATTCCGTTTTCTGGGATGCTAACGGAATCTTACTTATCGATTACCTTCCAAAGGGACTACTATAATACTATTCTAAACTTTTGAACGGATTTAAAGCATCGAAAACACACCCGAAAAGCTTTATGGAAGCAAAATTGCCCAAATTAAAGTTCAATCTTCTTCTCAAGCTTGAGAAACATCTCAGCGGTATGAAATTTGCTTCGGATGAGGAGCTGATAGCTGCTGTGACCCACGATTTTGACGAGCTCGAGGAAAATAAGTACTGTGAAGCCATAAAGAAACCTTTAGAGATTATGTCATAAAATAGAACACATTTCATTGAAATATTACTATTTGGTATATTTTAGCTGAGTGTATATCAATAAAATGAATTGCAATGGTTAAAAGAAACGTTAGAAGCGCCACCTGCAGCACGAATTAGGTCTCTGTAGGAAATATATAAATTTGTCTATAAAAATCTTTCGAAACAAATTTTAAAAATTCCATTTATTAAATTCGAATAAGAAAAATAAAAAAGACTTTAAAAAGTTTGTTATTATTATTATTTAAGGTAATTTATCCTATCGCGGTGACAATAAACAATTTCAGGTAACGATCTCAACTCATAAATTTGAAATGCACCGAGACACGTATCATATTTTCAAACAATAGTAATGTGTATTAAACACCATGGTGAAACATGTGTATATTTTGCCTATAATATGTTTTTTTTATCAGCAGTCCGTGCTCTGGCTGTGGCCTTTACTCTAAACAAAGTAGATATTTTCCGAAGTAGTATTGTCGTTCTTATAAGGTTTTACTCGGAAATAAAACATAACCTACTTTAATAACGCATCGTGTTGTATTGAGATTGAGTTTGTTTTAAATTGAATCGATTCTTTGAATTTGACGCGAAATTCTTGTTATTTCTTTAATGTATGTAAACGTATAGTTTGTATTAAGTTCTATAGAGTAATTATGGTTAACCTATGTGTAATTTTAACACACATGGAAGCCGTAAATTCTATAAATAGCAATTTGACAAATTCATACGTCTGAACGTACGATTACACATATTTCTACGATGACTTCTATTATTGTATTGCATGCTAGTTAATGCGAATATTATTGCATCAAACGAGGTCGAACATTTCGTTTTAAAAATATTTTGAGAATTGAGAAACTTCA
The DNA here is from genome assembly GCA_023509865.1 of Trypoxylus dichotomus. Taxonomy (NCBI): domain Eukaryota; kingdom Metazoa; phylum Arthropoda; class Insecta; order Coleoptera; family Scarabaeidae; genus Trypoxylus; species Trypoxylus dichotomus. The sequence goes on along the minus strand of CM042083.1, from coordinate 4,152,856 downwards.
GAATCGTACAACGTCCTTTTGCGATTTAATTACTATTTTTTTTTTATATCGCTCGATATCCAGCAGATAGAAATTAACAATAGTCACGTTCCATTTAAGCCTCGTCCTGCTGTACAAGCTCAATAATAGCATTGGATGTGTATAATCCGTGAAGTTATAGAAAGCTTTCTTCTTGTTCTACTAACGTTGATTTTGTAAGCAACTGTTTGCTGTCTGAAAGTTCCATCAGCGGTAGTCGGGATATAAATGGCTACGTGATGGAAACAGGTTCTGAGATTATATAGCGTAGAAGTAAAATCTTGGCCCCTTGTACGTGGCTTAAGAGTTCGCCTTAAGCGTCTTATATGAAGAAAAAGACGTTTTTATATATCGTATATATTTAATAAGTTTGGAGTGCAAAAACCGAAAAAAATATTTGCTGTGTTTAAAATATATAGAATTTTTAAAATACCTCTTTATATAGATTTTATAAATAAATTTTATAAATAACGCCAAACTCCTACGATCACAGAAAAAAAGTACCTTCGCCAATTCCACAAAAATATTGTTGAAAAACTTATTTAAATGGTACATTTAATGGAAACCCTTTCCTTTAAAGCCTGTCTATGAGATGGCGATTTTCTCATACGAATGAAACATGATTTTGAGGCTGTTTCTAATATAAATAACGATCTTCAAATGCTTACTGACATATCGCTGAAATATTGTCTTCTTGGTCGCGCTAAAGCTCGCTAACAAAGTTAACGATGATTTCAGTATCAGATCATCCGCGTAATTTAGGCCTAGAGACTTGGCTACTGTAATCTGAAAATTTTATACGGTAGCAAAGAATGTTTCAAACTTAAAAGAATGTGAATCTCTTGTTTTGTCAAGATTTAATTTTTGCATGAGTGTTTATTATAATTGCTTGGATAGTATTGGCAGAGGTAGAATTCCGCGATTCCAAAACTCTTGTTTAAGATTTATTTACGACATTTAGTTTCAAAGAAAATATACTCTGAGGTGGGTAAGATAGTCTGGCGTATTAAAACTGAGTTCTCTTCTACCATTTTTTTATTAAAAATGAATTTATCATAAAAAACCTAACTATTTCTACCGTAAGATTATCCTTAGAACGTATGTTCATAATGTTAATTTCAGATTTAAAGGCATACTTACTCCTGTGACTAAGAAAAATACCACTTCAAATTTATTATCAAAATGCTAGAGGTTTAAATACTACATAATATTTGTGAAAACTTGATTAAATACTTCTGTATATGTCACTCAGTTTTATTTACAAACGGCATATTGCATTCAAGACCATAAACACTGACTACGTCTATTTTTGGTACCTCTTATAGACTTGTTACTGTCTTGATGTTTTGTTGCACTTGTATCCTTTTCAGCTGTAGATCTGGAGAGTCTTGCAACTACTCTTAAACATTCATTAATCTTAGCATGTGACTGTGCATATTCCCAATATGTTTTTTACCACTTTAGCACCTTTGCAATAAAGCGAAAGTTTACTTGAAAACCCATATCACCCTGGTATTGTAATTGCATATTCTCTATTATATTTTACACTTTTGCAACGGTTTCTATTTGTTAATAACTTTAGGTATAATTTTAACAAAACAGATTATCTATGACTGTATTGTGATTAGATTATTTCGCTAGATTACTCTGGTCTAGATCAGGCACTAAATGTTTTTTTCAATGTTCAATTCAGAAATTGAATAGAGTGAAACATTTCATTTTTCTAAACGAAATTAGGAGAAACTTCATAACAGTTATATTATTTAAAGAAATATTTTACAAGGATTAATACTACTTAATGTATTTGCTAATATGTTTTGAATACTCTACATTGCATATCCAAAATTAATCTAGTCATGGTTCTCTTGCACATACTATTTCACCTGTTTCACGTTGGTATTAGCACAGAGGCAGTAGAAGATCCGAAACAGGCGAGTATTATGCAACGGTACAACATAGTGAACTCGTTCAAGTAGTGAGGGAGTGTTAATCTCATTGTTCACAAGACTGCAGAGAGATCTCACATCAGCTTGACGACGTCGTCATTGTAAAAACTATATCTGAATGTTGTTCAGCAGAATATTATATTATAGTTTAAAATGTCCATATTTAAGGAACCTTCTATGCACATTTTTGAGTAGAGATACAGGTGATGCATACAAATGCGACCATACTATGGATGTAACACATGGGCTGAAAAGTCCCGGGCCTAACACATAGATGACGATAGTTTTATTGCAGTCACCTTTCTCTCAGTTAGTACTAACCTTCAAAAGACAGCTGTTAAAATTTCATGATATTCTATTCATTAGTTTGTGAGTTATTGTGCTAAGAGTCACGGTACTTTCGTTATTTTCAAAACAATGGATCAAAAACAATTTCGTGTTTTAATTTTACACTGCTTCTTGATGGGAAAAAAATACCGTTCAAGCGAAGCAATGGCTTGAAAAGTGTTATGGAGACTCCGATCCATCATAAACAACAATAAAACGTTGGTTTGCTGACTTCGAACGTGGTCGTAGAGACACCGATGATGCAGAACGCAGTGGACGTCCAAATTAGGCGGTAACACCAGAAAACATCAAAAAAATCCACAAAATCGTTTTGAATGATCGAAAAGTGAAGTTGCGCGAGTTAGCTGACATCGTAAAGATATCAAAAGAACGTATTGGCTTTATATTGCATGAGCATTTGACTATGAGAAAGCTCTGTTCAAAGTGGGTGCCGCGTTTGCTCACTGTTGACCAAAAACAAGAACGTGTTGATGATTCTGAGCAGTGTTTGGCCATGTTTAAACGTAACAAACCGGAATTTTTGCGTCGATATGTGACAATGGATGAAACATGGATCCATCACTTCACTCCGGAATCAAAACGATCATCATCTGAGTAGACAGCAACTGGTGAACCTCGTCCAAAGCGCCCGAAAGCACAACCATCGGCTGGAAAGCTTATGGCCTCGGTGTTTTGGGATGTGCATGGTGTAATATTCATCGAGTATCTTGAGAAAGGAAATACCATCGACAGTGAATATTATATAGCGTTATTGGAGCGTTTGAAGGCCGAAATTGCAAAGAAGCGACCGCATATGGCAAAGAAAAAAATGTTGTTTCATCAAGACAACGCACCGTGTCACAAGCCAATCAAAACAATGGCAAAACTACATGAATTGAACTTCGATTTGCTCCCACGTCCACCGTATTCGCCAGATTTGGCTCCCAGCGACTACTGGCTGTTCACAGACCTCAAAAAATGCTCGCCGGTAAGAAATTTCGCACGAATGAAGAGGTTATCGCTGAAACTGAGGCCTATTTTGAGGCAGAAGATAAATCGTTGTACAAAGGTGGTATTGAAATGTTAGAGCGGCGCTGGAATGATTGCGTTGCTCTTGATGGAGATTACGTTGATGAATAAAGCTAATTTTGAACCAAAAAAACCGTGTTTTCTTTGTTAGGCCCCGACATTTTCAGCCCATGTGTTATACTCATGTTTCGAGAGCACAAATGTAAAATATAGTACCTTTATTGCATCAAGAAAACTATACTATCTCAATACCCTTAATATAAATCCAAGGGTCCTCGATGCAGAGGATGAGACACTGCTGATGTGTTCGTTAAAAGTTAATTTGGTGTTAAGCTAAACTCATAGGTCCTTTAAGGAAGAACAACGATGAAAAAGAGCACCGTAATATCGATAATGATAAATAAGCGGACAGAACTTTCTTGAGTAAATTAAAACATCCTAAGGTTATTATTGACACACCCGGATTCTAGTTTAGTCTGTGTATTAGTTTGTGACAGTAAAGCTATTTTGGTCTTCAGACAAAAATGCACTAAGCTCCTGTTATATGCAACAATATGGAACCATTTCGTATACTTTGGCAAAGATCTGTAGTTGCTAATTAAAGTGGTATCGTTTTATTTTTTGTGAACTCGACATAATTTTGCCGTTTTTCAACAGTTCGGGAAGGCAGATGTTGATAGGGACAAGTAACATAGAAGAAATTACTTATAATAATGGGCACTTTATCCTATAAACGCACTGCATGTTAGTTCGTTGTTCAATAATTAATATGTCTATTTTAACCTCTACGTTTCCCAATAAATGGAAAATAGTAAGAATTATGCCTTTTCAAAAGAAGGACAATTGCATATCCCTGACTAATTATAGGTCAACACCCATATTATCCAACTTTGCCAAGATATACGAGAAACTTTTTTATTCGAGGATCTACAATTGTGCCAACATGGTTTCATTTCAGGTCGTTCAACTATAACAAACTTAGCAGTGATATCACAATGTATTAGTGAAGCTTTAGATAAACATGTGCAAATCGATATCATCTATACACATCTTTCTAAAATTTTTGATTAATAATGAAATTTTTCTCTATTGCTTGGATGCTTTTGGTTTTGTCCCCTCTGCCATATAACTTATACGATTCTATCTACCTTAAAGAAGATGCTACGTAATTTATAATGCACGAAAATTTACTTCGATTTCTGGTGTCCTGCAGGGATCTAGTCTTGGACCATTTTTAGTTGTATTATATATAGATTGCTTCATTTTAAATTATAAAGTTTGAATACAGTGGATACCGCATCTGTCTACGTTAAGAGAAAGCAGCTAGGGTTATTTACTGTCAAATAACTCTAAACTGATGAAGCTTGAATTTACTTATACGAGCCAGAAAATAAACGCCAACCGTCTGTTTTGGTATTCCAATGTGAAGAAAAGTCGATAAAAGCCATCAGTTCTAATTTAACGAGATTTATCTTGAAAGCAGATTATGTATCAACAATTCCTCTACAAGATCAAAGAACTGTTACTGCCGATTAGTATATAACCATTTGTGTGGCGCAAGTCATCTTTCAGCTTTGAAAAACCAACCTCAAATGATTTCCATCAAGAAAATGCAAGTTCGCATACAGGACGCAATTGAATTTTTAACGCGAGAAAATGTCGAATTCGCAGAGATGCACTCAATGGCTTCAAAAAGCTTAACTTTCACTGTACCAACAAACGAGTGGAATAATTCCTGCTAGAACTTCAAAAGTACATTAATTTTCGTGGAGAATACTTCAAAAAACAATAAAGTTTTTAAAAGCTGTCTACTGTTTTATTCCAGCTCTAATTGCAAAACTTATAAGACAATCCTCGTATTCAAAGAGGCCATGAACTGTTTCTCTTACTCTGTTGGAGAGTCACTCGAACAATTGCAAAATAATTATGCATTATCTTTATCTTTAATACTTAACATGGTTTAAATTTGCAGAAAATTTGGTTTATAAGCAAATCTGTAAATGATATATCTGATAATGGAATCTCTGAGAAAAAAGTTGTAGAGCAATCATTACATGTACAAACAAGTATTTCCACCATGTTGCAGGTGGTTAAATGAAACTTTAACCGAAGCAATATAAATTACAATCCATTGTTAATCATGGCAATAGTCTAACACCTTCCTCTATGTACTACGTATCACCCTAATTACATATTTTTGCGAAATATTTGTTAGTCAGAGCAACTGGATGAATGCCTTCTAAGTAACCCTACTTCTAAGAATATAAATTCAACAAGAACAATCTTGTTTTCAAAATGGATATTTTTTTTCCAGGTATATCGAACCTAGTGACTAATTTTATTAGAAAGGGTAAAGATAAGTTCAATTGCCGGCATTATTTTAATTATATTCAATACTTATACATCTTTAAATAAAATGTTTTTCATTTATAACTTCTTAACGCCAGAGCGCTGAAGAGAATTCGCTTTTATTGTACAGCATCGTTAATAGTAATTAAAGGTAATAACACCATACCTCAGGTACAAAACGGAATTCAGCCATAAAAATGACTAAATTCTATGTTCTTTGCCGCCTGGTCAACGAGTTCCAATACCCAAAGGTAAAAAAAAAAAGTATATTTATGTTCTACATATCTCTGTTTATCTGATTATCGACCTTCCTTCGTAGAACTCTAATATTTAACTTTGATATTCTCCATTAGAAAAAGGTAATAAATTCGAGATGTATAAATAGTACCATCTTAAAGTATCTAAGATTTGTAAAATCTTCCTCTCACTTCACCGTCCACCTAAAATACAGCCTTAAATTAATATTGATTTTGGAGCATATAATTTTACCTAATTCGTTATTATTATTTTGAATCATAACAGACGTCGTCATTTTAAAACGTTCCGATAAAATTGCTGACGCGAATTGGAGACCTACGTGAAAACATTTGAAAACGAAGCCATGACCCCAACTATTGTAAAATTGCACATAGTATAGCGCTTGATGACGTATATACTGTAAGGAGTTAAATTTAGATAAACTGCGAATTTCTAATAACCGATAGTAAAGTATATAATTAAGCTTAAACTGTGCTGTTATTTTTAAATTTTTTACAGTTACACAATATAACGTTTTAGGTTATTGTTTCAATTGGATAATTGAGAAATAGCAAAGCAATCTTTTGATTGGCTGTTAAAATAATTTTTAATTGAATAATTTTATGTGTCTAGAGTCTAATTTCTCTTTCATTAATCAACATAGAAAAATATAGATACCATTTCTCAGAGACGTAAACAAACTAATGTAAATTGATTACGGGATTCTTATTTACGCTTTCCACCATTTTAAGTTAATCATCACGTTTAATAAGTTTGACGCGCTAGATGGCTAAGACGAGGGGCAAAGTTTGAAATTCCGTCGGTAATTTCATTACTTTATGCACATGAGGTGATGTGGTTCCGTAGACTGAATTTAATAGCTTATTTGTACAATTTTGCGTCAATAAGTCTACGGTTAGTAACATTAAAATAATTCGTTTAACATCTATCAAATTTTAAATGCGAAAATTTTCCTAGAGAGATTTAAAAATAATTCGTTAAAGAAATACAATAGAATTCTTAGTTAAATGAATGAAGTTATATCAGGTTTTACATCTTTAACATTAGGATATTAAAATGCAAAGTGCATATATTTTATTTTTTATATGCATATCTTTAATTATAGTCGATATGTACATATTACACTAATTGACGTTAATTAGCCCTAATTAGTGATTGCATGTATTGCATATTTAGGCTCTTTCGTATCCTTTCTATTAGTAATTCCTAATGTAGATCGACAACGGACAATTCTCAGAACGATAAATCTTTTACATTGGTTTCTCTTATACTTTTTTCCAAGAACTGTAAGTCTTTAATTTCCCCTAGCAGAAGGGATGTGGTAAATACGTTTTATTATTATTAATTCCCAAAAAAACTATTCATTCATTGAATATCTTTAAGCGAGATAGCATGTAATTGTGTTACGTTTTTAAATACACAAACGTACATACAATGAGTATAGCGAACAAAATTTCTTTATGGATTAAGCAGTATCGTGAACTGGTAAAGGATGGCGACAAAATATTTTATCGAGCCTGCAGTAAACTGGTAAGTTTAGTTTTACTAAAAAAGCTTTACAATTGTTTTTAAATTCTTTAACTTTTGATATAAGATGACAGTTGTTGTTGTAGGTGTCTTGTGAGAGAAAATATCTGATTGATCAACACGCTAAAACTCACATATTGGAAAATGTGAAAAACTAAAGCGATCCGCATGTGTGCAGCAATCTATATATCAATATCTAGCATCAACTTCACGACAACTTGGAACAAGAAGAATATAATACGGATCTGTGTAACGCATTAATTTCGTCTAACATACCATTAGCAAGATTAAGCAATGTTAATTTGGAATCATTTCTGCAAAAATATTGCAAACATAATATACTTGACGAAAGTACCTTACGAAAAAATTATGTCACATCTTGTTACCAGGAAACAATGGCACAACTTCCACAATTGGTAGGGAATAATTTTATTTATATCATGGTAGATGAAAGTATGGATAAGTGTGGCCGTTATATTGCCCATTTGTTAAGAGGAATTCTTCATGAAGATATTGTAGGTAAATCATATTTAATTTATTGTAAAGAACTTCAAAAAACAAATAATGTGACAATTGCCCAATTCGTTATCAAATTTCTTTTTACCAGGAAGTACACCTTGTGAAAAAATTTTACTAATGTTTGTCCGACTCTGCATCATAGTAACACTGTTCATACCACTTATTTAGCTCAAAAAAGTATTTTTAAAAGCACAATATTTAATTATAAATTGGTTTAGATATATGTATGAAATTTTGTGGAATAAAGTTAATGTTTAAATTTCTGGTCTTATTTATTTTATGTAAAAATGTTGCATATTGTCGCAATTTTTGTGCATATATGTCCCAGGTTTATGCATATTTTCTCAAAAATCGATGCATATATATGCGCATATATTCCAGTTTTTCTTTGCATATAATCCGGTCTCTACCAAATATATTTCTGTCCCTAATGATAATGGCAAACTGCCGTGAAACACATAATTACTATAAACTTTTGAGGTCCTGTCATATAAAACAAATGTATTGCTTAAAGTACCCATTACATACAGGGTGTCCACGTAATAAAATAAATAAGTATGAAAAATATCCAAAATATTTTAGGAAAATTCCTTCACAGACGCGATAAAGAAAATGATAAAAATGTTTAAAATAAACAATTCTCTATTATTCACAGCCGAAATCTTTGTACGTAGATATTATTGAACTTACAGTTTGAAAGGTAGACAGTGTTATCTTGAAGTTTTTATAACATGGTCAGCTGTGTTATTGGAGTGTATGCAATGGTACTTATATTGGAAGCTATATTATAATTTCCTAGATCCTTTCTTATTCTGACGTTCACGTTGTACTTGACTCAAAATATTTTGGATTTATGTTCTATATAATTACACCTTTTCATTTTCTGTAGTTTTCTATTTTATTTCATAGACACCCCGTATATGTCTAGGAACCCTAATGAATTAATTCAGGATGTTCTTTATTATCTGAATATGGTTTACATTGTCGTCCCATGTGATGCTTTTTAGTATCACCGAGCTGTTATTCTGTTCATGATTCAATTGTATCATTCTGCTATTTGTAATTTATCTTTTAGTGTACTGTATATATTATATTATTATTATATTACGGTGTATTAGTGTCACATGGTTCTGTAAATGTATTATTATTATTATTATTATTAGATGGGGTTTGGAGATAAATATGGATAAGACAGAGGAGAGTTAGCGGTGGAAAATGAAGTGATAAAAGTGATGAAATAGACACAGAATAAAATAATAAACGGAAAAACTATAATTAGACAACTACACCCTATGGTGTGCTTTTGTTGAAAGCTGTGTTAAAGGTTTGGAAAAGAAAACCTGCTAATACAAGAAAAAAGACCAAGCATTTGATTAAAAAATATTTTTCGGTGAACAAAGCAGATTAATATTTTCTATTGCAACTACAACATGGAATATATGTGCATTCTATTCATAAGCTACTTCATTATATAGTCAAGCATTTAAATGCATTAAATAGTTTTTATTTAATTTTTGTTCTTTCTAAATGTCTCTTGCATAGTCCAGCAACTTATTTTATTTCGAGTACTTTGTTAAATACATGTACAGGTTCTTTTAAAATTTATAGAACAAATCATATAAATATTTTACCTTATTAAGATTACTGCAATATATACATATACATTGATAAATATTCATAAGATCAACTGACGTACCTTATGCATATAAAAAATGGTATATTTGTACTCTCTTACGCAAATGATAATTTTTTTTTAGCTTAACCAATGGTATCAATCCTAAACAAAAGGTATACCGTATTGTTTTGCGTGGAGGAATATAGAATTTAGATAAGCTGTCGCTAGACATATGAGACACACGTTCGTATGGATGTGTGACGTTAGAACTGTAACGTAGGCCCTTTCCCAAGGACACAGTAAAGGGCGTTCTAATTTAAATGCGTTGTAAATAATTAGACTTTGTAAAATGTAAATCGTTCTTTTATTAATTTTTTTTATTACAAAAATGATGGTATTCTATATAAATTACATGATATGAGAATTCTTTGGTTTAAATTAATATAATTTAAAAGCCAATTAAACTGTACGTTTTTTTCTGTCAAAAAAACATACATAATAAATAAATTAATTACACATATATAAAATAAATACGAATATGAAAAAAAAAAAATTTTTGAGCAATAAGTCTTAATACTTATCATTCACACTTTATACTCATAATACTGATATTTTATTTGCTATGTGGATTAAATGTATCACTGTACACGCCATTGTTAACACATTGCCCATCGCTATCCTCATATGGACCTTACGGAATGATTTGTGGATCTGAACATATCTTGGACATTTCGCTAGTTGACCTGGATCGTGTTTCCCAACCTCCATACCAACGCCTGCGTTCTTCTCCATCTCATTTTTGATTGTCATGAATGCCAATAGCGGCGGCGTGAAGTACAGTCTTATAATTAATTCAGTCATGAAGCAAACTGACATTGCCACAGCCTGTAATTAAAAAATTTTATTAGATAAATTATAAATGTAATTAGGATTTATTTTCACATTTACCTGAACGAAAACCTCTCGCTTAAACAATTCAGCATTATGATGGTTTAAATAGATGACTAATGTGATAAGACTCAGTATCGAATTTAGAAGGAAATATTTCGGAAAAAGGACCTTCTGGACTTGTCCAAAATTGTGCCGGGGTAAGGCAAAATATAAAGAAAGCCCGGATACAAAGGTCATCCATATCTGTGCGCCGAAATGCATAGAAAATGACATCACATGTAGAAAATTGAAGAACTTCGATGGTTCGTGTGGTTTGTGTTCACTGGGGAACATGAAGAAAGCTATGATGATGATTGCCAATATCGTAATTAAATGAGCGGGTTGTGCAGTTTTGAACAGTATTCTGAAAAGATTAAGAAAAAAAAACGCATTAGTTCTTCTGTCCGATTTGCACTTGCACTATTTTTTTCGGCACTCAATTTTGTTGGGCACTTACTTGTAGAAAGCAGTCTCTTGGAATTTATTGTATTGTTCATCTAACACGAAAAAGATCTCTTTTGTAAGCCGTGTCGATTCGGAGAGGATGTCTGTAAAGTTCTCCTCTTGTTCTGATTGATTCAAGTTCATATTCTTCATGAAGGTGTTTGGTGAAAGCTTCCTTATGTTACTTTTCACATTATTTCTCACGCACATGGTTAATTTGAATAAGTCGAAAAACACACGTCAACAACTCTGAATTATAACCAACTGTCACTAGATCATTCACAGCTGCCTGATTCGTACTACTATCTCGGAGTCACCGAAACACTTGTATATACTTTGCTCCCACTCTTAATCCCTCTCCCTGGCGTCACTGTGTATTGGAATTATTACATATATAAAAGTATAGGTAGCAATTTCCTAGTAGCAGTGTGATTTTCCGAAAAATTTCGGGATTTACAAATTTTTGGGGAAGATCACTCTTCGCAGCAACTAGCGGTCGCACTTTCTACATTACACTTTGAGGAAACGAAGAAGTGTTACCGGCGATACCATACCACGTCGTGGCTTATCTCGCCGTATTATAAATTTGCTTATGTGCAATTTATCACGTAGTGCTTGGTTGTAAACCTATTTAGAGCAGGGGCATTTGCGAGATGATTTCGATTTAATTTACATTGTATCATGTTGCATAATATTATCAATTACACGTTGAAACTCTATCCGGATAGTTTTTTTTTTTTTTTATTTTACATTAATTGTCTCGATTATAATAACTGTATTGAAATAGCAACTAGTCTCCGTGGAAGTTAGCGACAAGGACAACGAACTCGATTCTTAAATGTTAACGAATTACGGAAGGTCAGTGAAATTTGTCAGGCCGTACTTGTGCAATATTCTATTCTACTATTTTTACACATTCTATTTACCTATCCGTTTTACAGCATTATATGTACTCTACCTCGCCATCTTATTTGATTTTTTAATAAAAATACCTATTGTTAAGAGAACTTTACGAAAGTTGTATCAAGGAATAAAAATACCATATAATCGATTAAATTTACCCTGTAGTAAATCATAAAATTTTTCTTCTTTAAACTTAAATTGGTAGATTTTGACGTTTTGACAAATAACTACACACAAATGCTTCAGTTGGAAAAATAAAAAAATTAATAATAATAAAGAGTGGCACACATTAAGTTCACATTACAGTTTTTATTATTTAGCTTTTTCTGTTCGGTTTTGGCTTATGACTTATGACGAAAACTTCAGAAAAATGTTGACTTCATAGCCGCCTGGTGTACAACTAATAGATTCAAGCTTAATATGAACAAATGCTATCTTCACATCACCTTAAATTCGTTCTATACAATCAAAGGGGATATTGTACCTACGGTTAAATCATTTAAAGATCTTAGAGTTATTTTTGATAACCTTGTTCGGCATATTGAAGACCTTTCCTTAACTTCTTCTAAAAGATTTGGCTTCGAGGTACGCAACACCCGGTAATTTAGTGATATAAGTCCTTGTATTTTGTCTTTGTAATGAGTTGTCTGGAATACGCTTCTGTTATTTGATCCCCTTATTATACCTGCCTTCAAGTTACATTAACTTATTGCTCTCAATTTGTCTGGAAATTAATAAATAACAAGTTGCATTTAAATAATAAAAATTCTGTTCTACGTTTGCAGTACCTATTCCAAAAGCTAATATTTTACATAATTCCCCCTTATTATTAGCTTAGCAAATAAATGTTATAATGATATTTTTTTCGAATCTATTCTTTAGTTTCTAAGTTTTTTTTTTTTTCATAATGTATGTATATTTTCTATTTTTTTTGGTCCTGTAATTGATATTTTGTTGGACAATAAATTCTATTATTATTATTTATATCAGCCTTATTACTTTATCAGTCGCGGGATGTAGAACTAGCACAGCTCAAACTTAACCAAACCATGAGGAGGGTAACTCATTGGATGGAAATGCATGGTTTGAGTCTAGCACTTAACAAAACTGAGGTCGTCATTCTATCTAAGAAGCAGATAGACACAATCGTACCCCTACGCGTGGGGAATGTGGAAGTTACCACCAGCCCAACAGTTAGATACCTTGGAGTGATGATTGAGACCAAAATGACCTTTCGTCACCAGATTTTACGTACTGCCGATAAGGCGGCGAAGATGGTTGCGAACTTGAGTAGGTTGATGGCTAATGTTTGTGGTCCTCGGCCAAAGAAGCGGAGGTTATTGATGTCGACAGTTCAGTCGGTCTTACTGTAAAGAGAATTGCTCTAATTCGAAAGTCCAGTGGAGCGTGGCCTTTGTACAGCAAACTAGACACAGCCCGAACTAAAGTGATTAACGGGTGGTGGCTGGTAGTCCTCTATTGAAGGGAGTCCGAGTATTGATGCTTATTATTATTATTATTATTATTATTATTATTATTATTATTATTATTATTATTATTATTATTATTATTATTGTTGTTATTGTTGTTATTGTTACTGTTATTGTTATTGTTATTGTTATTATTATTATTATTAGTTTCGCGGTACGTGCAATATGTACCGCGCAAAAAGAAGGGAATTGCAGCATAGACAGAGAATTGTTATAATTCCAAACCACAACGGAGTGTGGCCTTTCTACAGCCAAATGCATAGACCCAGCCCGAAGTAATGTAATAAACGGTTCCGGACTGGTGTCTAGAAGAAGAGGGGGTGTTTTAGTTGGTAGTCCTCCTTCAGAGGGAGTCCAGCATAACATGCGTCAATGCATTTCACCTCCGCAAAAAAAAAAACAATACTTTATCAGTCACTCCCATTATCTTTAGGATAGTCTACAATTTTTTTCTTGGGATTTTATCAACAGCTTTCTCTAGATCTATAAATTCCGGGATTATATTCTTTTTCTTCTTGCGAAGCTTTTTCTATTATTTATTTTCGTCGTTTATGTCTTCTGATAGTAATCTTATTCTTTTGTCTATTATCTATTCAAGTATTTTCATGACTGAACTTAATAGGAATATACCTCTATAACTATTGCAATCTCCCTTATTGTCCTTATACTTATATATTGTTACAATTAGTGCCTTTTTCCAGGCGTCCCTTCCATATCTTTCTAAATATTTCTAACATAATTTCTCTTCCACGCCTACTCAATATTTTGGGTAATTTCTGTTGTTATTTTATCACTTCCCGATGCGTGTCCATTTTTCAGTTTATTTATTGCTGCTTCCAATTTCTCCATGCTGATTTCCTTTTTTTCCCCTCACATCTCCTGAATAACTTTAAAAACGTGTAATATAACTTGCCGCAAACTATCATATGTTACTGGAAAATTTGGAAATTCCGCCCGAAATTCGTCTATACATGGTTGTACAGAGTACGACCATTTTCTATTTTTTAATTTTATACCGTTTCTGGAGTATGATTCGATAATTTCATAACTTGCTACATGGTAAATTTATGTGGCCATATAGAACTACAAAGTGTATCCCAATTTATCAACGTCCAAATCGCTATCTATAAAATAATTTTGAAGTAATAATTATAATGATAACTCCGTCCTTTAATTCATCAATTAAAAATATTGCTAAGATGTTACTTCCTATGGTATTAGGACTAAAAACCAGCATCCTTATTTGAAGTGTTGACTATCTTAGAATAATCTAGAAATTAAATAAATAAAGGAAACAATTAATCCCTCAGTCTATTCATAAAAATACTGAATACATTAAACCAGTGGCGGCTCATGGTTAAAAATGTGAAGGTTGCAAATTTTAGAAAGAGTTAAAATTAAGGGCGGCGGGTCTGTTAAAGCAACGTCGAATTCAGAACTAAAATTAATTAACCTACAACAAACATCCAGGTAAGAGGACAAAATTTATTCATCGTGTCCTTTCAAAGCAATTTCGAAAGCTTTATAAAAACGCACAGAACCAATTATAATTTTCAATACATATCGATTATGCTTCATTTTCTAGTTGTTTAATTCTATATTTCTATCCATTTGAACAGCAATATTAACATTTTCAAAAAAACTACGTTTTTTATATACCAAAGTGATACGTATGATAATTTAGATCACTTAAAGCCATTTCCGTACATAATTCTTCACGTTTGAATAGTAAACAAGAAAAGCAGAATAGTGAACTTTTTTATATTACAATCACAAATCCACGTATGTTTATTATAAATATCCCAATTAAATAGTTTATTGGAGGTTCCCGTTTTACTGGAAATCGATTTAAATTTGGAATAGGTCTGCCAAGCTGCTTTATTTCAATCTTTTCAGCGAACATCTATTTACCAAACGGATCTGCTATTAAATTCTGCTTTGAATTCATTATTATTGAAAATTAAAAGAGCAGAAACACCTTAAAGATACAAATATACACTTATTAGCTAGTATAACGTAATTATACATATAAACATGCACTGATGCTGGGATCTCGTTGTATTATATCAAGACGCGTTTTTCTTTTCATCTGTTTAACTTATCGAATCAGATATCAAACATTAACCAACTTACATACCTTTGGTTTTTCTAAGCCGCTTGTTAATTTATTTAACTGTTATCTTACCCACCGCAGATTTTATGTGTCGTACAACGGCTTCCGTTCTGTTACCAGAATTATTACAGCAGAAGTACCAGAAGGTTCGAATCTGGGTCCCCACCTATTTCTGTTATTTGTCAACGACCTTCCTGACGACATTAAAATTTATGCAAATATTACTTCGCTTGAGGATTGTGTGAAATTTCAGTATAATTTAAAATCAGTGTCTCGGTGGTGCATATCACATAAATTACAATTAAATCCGGCTAAATGAAAAGTACCCTCCTTTTCTAGAAAAAGAAGTCTAATTTTGTTTGATTACCTCGTCAATGCTGAGGTATTGTTACGTTGCACTAAAATCATGTAACGAAAATTATTTCTTCCACATCAAGGAGTATGGACTTTATTTTACGAAACACAAAAATGTTTAGTAACATTTTTTCACTTAAAGTATTATTCTGTTCCTTTATGCGTGGTAAACTTGAATATGCAGCGATAATATGGTGTCCGTGCTATAATGTACACAACGTGACAATAGAAAATATACAAAGACGCTTTCTTAAATACCTATGGTTTAAAATAAATAACACCTACCCATACCGAGGTTTCCCTTATAGTGCACTATTAAATACCTTGACACACGTATGAGTGAAGAATAAAATAGGATTCCCTCAAACTGTGATGTGTTTCACTGTTCACTTGGGCAAGTACCAATACAGTTTAGTTTTGTTTACTTTATGCACTATTATTTTTTTTATGTTATTCTGTTTAATTTTTTGTGAATTCATTACTTTTATTTTATTATAATTTTATATTGTTTATATTGTCCTTTATATGGTTTATATAACTGTTAGGCAATAAACGCTATTATTACTATTTTCGTTTTATAAATTAAATATTTTTTCTGTTATTATTTTGGGTGGTTTCAAACTTGCAAACCACAGAAGAAAACGCCACTACCTTAAATATACAACAGGTAATACAAATACTCATCGTATTAATTTCATTTGCTTAAACAGCCACTCCAAAATACCACTCTATATTTGATTAGTTAACTTTACAAATACGCAAATGCAACGGAACCCAGATTAATTTACTTGCAGTTCTTTTTTAGTTAAACAACTTTTTCACAAGATGCGAAAATTGCTCCTTCGGAATGTTAGAACTCACACATCCGACGGCTCTAGACGTAGTGTAATCGCATATAATCTGAGCTGTCAGGTCTGAGAGAACTGGCTAATTCAATTACAGATATAAAGGAAAGCTGATGTTATTTGAGCTACCTCGTTAATTTGCAACTTGACCATCAAGCACTGATAATTCGAATTCGGTAGTAATAGAATCTTTTTGTTATCTAGCTTCGGTTGAAATGAGGTAATCTTATACCAGTGTAGATCAGGTCTTTTCGCTAATTATACATTTCATCTAATTTCTAATTAATATCCTCGCCTCGGTTAAATAAATAAGATGAGTCATTTAATTCCGAGAAAATTGAGTTATTTTTTATACAGGTTCCTTTTTCTATGATTACGTATGTTAGCAATGCCATTGGAGATGCTACTAGAAAGAACATAATAAAGCAATTACATATTTAATTTGATACTCGGAGAAATTACGAAATGCCTTCTTAATAAAACTGCGACATAATATATACAGAGTGATTATAAAGTAACGCATAAAATTCGTAGTTTCTTTATTTGTAATTAGAGTAGACCCGCGATTTGGTGGACTTTGGCTCGAATTAACTACCTGTTTTAATGAACGATCAAAATTTTACATTACATCGGGAGGATGACAACTCAAACACTTAGAATCATTAAGGATTTCAACAGGATAATTTACCTAATAAAAGTTTATTATTGTTACGCAACGCCCCAAGTCATCCACCAGAAAATGAGTTAAAAAGTTATGATGGTTTGATTAGTGCAATTTATATACCACGTAATAACTAGGGTGACAGAATAAAATAGACACCAGGTAAAGCGGTATAAATATGTAAACAGCTAAATTCTAAGAACGAATTAAGAACTTTCTCTTGTCATTAGGGTAAGGGTAGATGTATCGGAAGGAATTGGTCATAATTTAATATCGTTACAACTATGCCTCGCTTACAAAGTTCGAGTGATATTAGCGACTTCACCCGGGGTCGCATCGTTGTCCAGAGTGAACGCGGCGCTTCGCAACGTGAAATAAGTAATTTTTTAAATATTCCGTTGTCCACAGTTAACCGTGTGATTACACAATTTAAACGCAAGGAAAAAACAACAGTGGAGCCAAGATTAGGTCGTGCCGAACCTTCTGAAAGAAGTAAAAGGGTACTTGTGCGCGAAGTGTTAAGAGAACCGCGAAAAAGTACAGCTGAGCTTGCGGCAACTTCACAGTAAAGTCAGCGCACCGTTCTGCGATACCTCCACAGTGTGGGGATGTATAAAAGGGTGGCAAAGAAAAAACCTCTCCTTACGGCGTTTCAAAAACGGCGCCGAATGGCTTGGGTAATCGAAATGCGAACGAAGCCCGAAGAGTTTTGGCGGTCTGTCATTTTTTCAGACGAAAGCAGATACTGCCAATTCAGTGATAGTGGTCGTACGTGGGTATGGAGACGTTCGTCACAGCAACTGGACGACAAATTTTTGCATCAGACGGTGAAATACGGCGGTGTGAACATCATGGTGTGGGGCGCGATATGGTATGGTGGAAGATTGCAATTAGTAATTTGCGACGGAAATATAAATGCGGCAAAATATATCCAAATATTAACAGAAGGACTACTACCGATATTCGACAACGCCATTTTATCTAAAGAAGACGCCACTTTTATGGAGGATGGAGCACCCTGCCACACGGATTTTACCATGGCCAGGCCAATCACCAGACATGAATCCGATAGAAAATGTTTGGCACATAATCCAGACAAATATGGCGAAACGACCCCGAAAACCCAGCACTAAGGAAGAACTCGTGGCAGCTGTTACAGAAGAGTGGTTAAATATTCCAGAAGACACCATTAATCATTTAATTAGATTCTATACCACGACGACTCGCAGCACTTCACGCAAATAATGGTGGATCGACAAAATATTAGTCTAATTTAAAAATTTTAAAATATTTTGTATATATAACGAGAATTTTAATTAGTAGGTGTCTATTTTATTCTGTCACCCTAGTGTATGTATCATTATACGGCCGCTATCGACATTTTAGATCCAAAAACTTATTAGTTGATGTTATTTGTTGATCTTCAAAACTTTATATTATATTTGTTTTGTGTAAGTTAAGCTTTAAATTATTTTCGCGAAAACATCAGCAATCTCACCTTCCAACGTATCATTGTTATTTTCCTTAATAATAATTGACGTGTCATTTGCATACAAAGCAATAAAATGCTGCGTTACTTCTATAACATACACAGAAATGCTCCTAATATCAAGCCGTGCAGGATGTCTTTTTGATTTTATAGTCAACGCAACTGGTATACTTCTCGGTTAGAATTTACATGCTCGCACTTTATCATCTACTCTGTCCAACATGGAAGAAAGAACTTGGACTTCAGTCGCGATAAAGTATACACCCTAATTAGAAATGTATTTTAAAACAAATAAAAATAAGGATTTTGCCTGCAATTAAGAGAGACATTGACCTGCTCCTTTAACGCAAAACTTCTCCTCCATTTCGTTGTGTATTGCCATTATCTCCTCTCTGCCTAAAATCTGGATGGGGTCAACAAAACAGAAAGGTTGACGTTAGATAAACATCAAGGACGTAAGTAATTAAAAAACAACGTTTCCTTTTATTTAGATAACAAAGTAACGCTAAAGGTATTAAAGCAGCAAATAAAATGATTCGAAAAGAATCAACAAGGCGGAAATACAAACAAATTCCTCTCATTGATTGCTAATTGTTTATAGAATTAGCTTAACTGGGAGCTCTAATTAAAACAACGGCCCCTTTCGTATTTTGATTTTCAAATTCGTCCTTTTCGAGTTTCTAGGTGGCATTGTAATTTTTGTGTATAAAACCTGATCCTAGAGTAAATATGTCATAAACAAGATTAACTGGGATTGTATTTTTTGTGATATGTTATAAGTAAAGACTGGATTTTATACACATATGCATATTTCATCATTGTCTTACATATTTATGCATATACAACCAAGCTTGCTGCTAGCAAAAGACACAAAACATTAGTGCCTCATTACAAAATTACAGTTTAAGGGATGCTGTATTAAATCTTATAATATCATGGACCAGTTTGAAACCAACAGTCTTAGAGAAATGTTAACACAATATTATGCCTATAAAAGAAGATGTGGAAAATACCCCACTACTAATGAAACACATAATGCAGGCAGAATTGTTTTAAATCCGTTTGCAATATATTGAACCAAATGTGAGGAGAATCGAAAAATGCAGAAACGATGTAACTAAATAACAATATCTATTTTAGGTTCTGTATGAAGAAACCGAGCTAGAAAATTGGAATAAAGACGTTGTGTTGAACAACACAGAACAAAATGAAGAAAAATTTGATTCAGAGTTTGAAAAGGAAGCAGATTCTATATCCAGTACAATAGAACAATCTATTTTTTACCAAGCTAGATTGAAGAAAATCACCTAGAAATTGATTATGCCACACTACTCGTTTTGTTTAATTTACATAAAAAAATATTAAATAGTAAGCTATCATCATCATCATTCTTGTATCTCAATAATGAAAATATGTACCTTTTTAGAAAGAATTACATAATACATAGATACGTGCTATTATCTATCCTTCAATATTCTTTTATCTTACAATTTCAGCCAAGTTTACTAACAAGGAATATGAACGTTTTCTTCTCATTTTTTC
This sequence comes from Trypoxylus dichotomus, assembly GCA_023509865.1. Classification (NCBI taxonomy): domain Eukaryota; kingdom Metazoa; phylum Arthropoda; class Insecta; order Coleoptera; family Scarabaeidae; genus Trypoxylus; species Trypoxylus dichotomus. The sequence continues at coordinate 4,132,497 of CM042083.1, read as the reverse complement.
AACCTCAAAATAGTGAAACCCCGGAAATACTGCAAAAATTAGGTCACTAAATCTCGACTCTACTATAGATATATTGAAAATTGCACCAACCCATAACTTGGGGTTTTAAAAATACTTACTTTTGTCGTCATCAGAACAATTACATCATTGCGACGATATGATATTGATTTTTATTTTAAAGGACATCCTGTAAATTATATTGAATTTTTTAGATACAACCGATTTTTTAATATGTGTGTATAATAATTTTTCTAAAAATTACACAAAAATCTTATGGATTTTCATTTACCATTAAAAGGAAAACACATGTTACTTGAGCTACCTCCTTAATTTGCCATGTAACCGTAAGGCACATATGATTGTCATTCGATAGTAATAGAATCTTTTTCTTATCTAATTACGCTTCTAATGAAGTAATCCTAGATAAGTGCAGAAAAACATATTTTTTTACTAATTATACATTTCGTAACAACCCTGCCCCAATTAACTAACAAGTAAGATGACTCACTTAATTCCGAGAATGTCGAATTGTTTTTGCACAGGTTTCCTTTTTCTGACATTACGTAAGTTGGCAATGCTATTGGAGATGTCAACAGGACGAAGGAAATAATTAAGCAATTACGTTAAGTTTAATTTGATACTAAGAGAAATTACGAAATGCTTCTGCAGGAAAACTGCGTAGTAAAATATCTGTATATGGCGATTGTCGTAAAACATACACCAATTATTTTTTTAGTATAATAATAAAATATTGAACAAGTTATTATAAATATATATAAATGCCATAAATATAAATAACAAGGACACACTGTATAAATAACTGAATAAACAATTATTTATAAGATTAATATTGATGTCAACATCTACAATTAAAATTTATTTTAAAAAAATACAACAACGGAATAGATCGTCATTTTCTGAAGATATGCACGCAGTTGTAACTTAAACTTTCTGCCTTCACTATTGTCATTATATACTTTAACAACCTGAGTCGTAACACTTTTAAAAACTAATGTTTTAATTGTTTGTGGAAGTAATAAGTGTTCTGCCTTGTACCAACTCTTAATTTTTAAAAAGTTTGTAGTTTTCATGCAGAAACATCGCGCACTCAAGTATGTAAATCGCAATCGTATGTTCTTTAAATAGGTTTTTACACGGTGTTCTAGGATGTAGCCCAAAAACACTTCGAACGCAGGATTTCAGAAAATTAAAAGTTTTGCTACAAACATAGGCATAATAGGCGTTAAGTCTAGTTTGGATGATTGTATATCGAGCTATTACACGAAGTGTATACCCGAAGGAGGCCAAGTCCGTCGATAGGGATTGAATATGCTTCTTCCAGTTCAATACACAGGCGCTAAGTATCTTGTCTTTGGATGCAAATTCAATTTTGTCTTATCATATGTATTAAACCACCCTGCAAATCTACTCAGTATTAAAGCTACTTCGCTTTCTATATTACCATTTTTCGTTCTAATAATAACGGACGTATTATCAGCGTATAAAGTAATTTGGTATTGTGATATCTGGGAAAGATCATTTGCATGCAATAGAAATAACAGCGAGCCTAACATAGAAACTTGAGGAACTCCTCGCTTTCTTGTTTACCAGTCAAAGTAACACATGGGCTGAAAAGTCCCGGGCCTAACAAAGAAAACTCTTCTTTTAAGAGCAACGCAATCATTCCAGCGCCGCTCTAACATTTCAATACCACTTTTGTAGAACGATTTATCTTTTGCCTCAAAATAGGCCTCAGCTTCAGCGATAACCTTTTCGTTCGTGCGAAATTTCTTACCGGCGAGCATTTTTTTGAGGTCTGCGAACAGCCAGTAGTCGCTGGGAGCCAAATCTGGCGAATACGGTAGATGTGGGAGCAATTCGAAGTTCAATTCATGTAGTTTTGCCATTGTTTTGATTGACTTGTGACACGATGCGTTGTCTTGGTGAAACACATTTTTTTTCTTTGGCATATGCGGTCGTTTCTTTGCAATTTCGGCCTTCAAACGCTCCAATAACGCTATATAATATTCACTGTTGATGGTATTTCCTTTCTCAAGATAGTCGATGAATATTACACCACGCACATCCCAAACTACCGAGGCCATAACCTTTCCAGCCGATTGTTGTGCTTTCGGGCGCTTTGGACGAGGTTCACCAGTTGCTGTCCACTCAGATGATGATCGTTTTGATTCCGGAGTGAAGTGATGGATCCATGTTTCATCCATTGTCACATATCGACGCAAAAATTCCGGTTTGTTACGTTTAAACATGGCCAAACACTGCTCAGAATCATCAACACGTTCTTGTTTTTGGTCAACAGTGAGCAAACGCGGCACCCACTTTGAACAGAGCTTTCTCATAGTCAAATGCTCATGCAATATAAAGCCAATACGTTCTTTTTATAATCTTTACGATGTCAGCTAACTCACGCAACTTCACTTTTCGATCATTCAAAACGATTTTGTGGATATTTTTTGTTTACTGGTGTTACCGCCTCATTTGGACATCTACTGCGTTCAGGATCATCGGTGTCTCTACGACCACGTTTGAAGTCAGCAAACCAACGTTTTATTGTTGTTTCTGATGGAGCGGAGTCCCCATAACACTTTTCAAGCCATTGCTTCGCTTGAACGGTATTTTTTTCCCATCAAGAAGCAGTGTAAAATTAAAACACGAAATTGGTTGTGATCCATTGTTTTGAAAATAACAAAAGTAGCGTGACTCTTAGCACAATAACTCACAAACTAATGAATAGAATATCATGAAATTTTAACAGCTGTCTTTTGAGGGTTAGTACTAACTGAGAGAAAGGTGACTGCAATAAAACTATCGTCATTTATGTGTTAGGCCCGGGATTTTTCAGCCCATGTGTTATATATGATGCCCTCTTTTTCCATCAAAACTCTACCCAAGTAAGAGTTTAGTAAATGCAGTGCATGATTCCTAACAGTTCCAATATTTTAAGTAATTAATTCCAATAAACACTCCCAAAAACCTTAGTCAAGTCCATGAAAATTCATAATAACTTCCCTCAAATACAAGAGCAGTTATTTGGATTATTTCTGCAGGACATTTATATCAATTTTATTGCTTCAATTCACTTCAATTAGCACACATTAACAGACAAATTGCGATTAATTTACGGGTAGAAGTAGATACGTCACATGTTTGCATTCAAGTGTGCATATGGCACACGTATTCTCTATTACGCAGCAAAAAGTGGCCAACTATGAACGCGGCATTGCTTACGTATGAATATGATAGGTAGGCACCATAATTAAAAAAAAAAAAAAACTAATATTAATGCTTATGGTCTGGATAAAAATCAATTTCAGAATAAGTTAGTTTATAAGGGTGCAATTGTGTAATTTATTGTTAATAATTTAATTAGGTAAATACTCACGAAGTTCTTCATATTTTCCCCTTAATTAAGAACGTGAGGAATTATAATTAAATACGTAAGTCTTATTAGATCATTTAAGGATGTGTTTATATTTACTTTTATTATTATTTTTTAAATAATGAATTTAATAGACACAATTTGCATACCAATAATTATTGTTAGCTTTATCATCTATACATTCACTATTCATTATTTCACAGGATTAAGTCTCACAAGGCTACGTTATTAATAGTATTTACTGTTAACCTTTCAAGAAATCGGCACTATGTTCCGCTTCAGTCAAGTAATTGCACTACATTAAATAAAATAATACCAATAGTTTGCTTATGACTATTGCTTGGTAACCAAACTCAATTCAATTTATTTATTCACCTATTTATTTACTCGTTTGATAACATCTACAAAGGTATCGTGGGGTCTGCTCTATAGTCTGGGAGATTATATTATAGTCTATATACATAGATAGATATTCTCCAGATTATATCCATATAAAAATAAATATGTGTTATACAATATTTAATTTTAATGCGATATTTTTGATAAATGCATTGTCAATCTACTTTTAATACCATATTTACCTATCAAGATGATTATTATCCCTTTAATTTAACGTGTGATAATGATCAAAGTGTTAAACTCTAAACTTGCTTATAAAAATAGATAATTGCACCTGTCCGAAATACGATGAAAATTCCCACAAGACGTTCGAAAAATTCGCATAAGACAGATTGCTCATATAATAAGTAGTTATGGAAGATATTTTTCTTTTAAAATAAGTTCGATGACGTTATAACATTAAAACTATTTGCAGATTCCAAAAAATGCATTCTGGTACTAACTTAATCGATGCCGATTTAAAACAGGGTAAAGCTTTCTTTTTAAAATCGAATTACGTGTAGTATTTATAGCACAAATTGGTTTATTTGCTTGTCCTATGTTTTGGGCTTATATCTAGGTGTTGATACCTAATTGATATTCACTATTTTAAAATTAGAAATCAGTATATTTCTTAAAAAAAAGATGATTTTGCTGGCCGTAATTATTTGCGCCCTCATTATATAATTGTTCCTCTCGTGTTGCATTAATGTTTACTAGGATATCCACTGTCACCTGGTGAATAAACCAGAGGCATGATATACCAATATCTTGTACTTAGATTAAGAAAAAAGAGATAACCTACATTCTAGAAAAGTTGTTTTTACGTTAAAAGATCTAATTAAAATATATCAGGGGAATATTCTCATTGAAAACAAAAACATAAATCTCTATAATATTCCTTTTATGTAGATACTTAAACGCTAAGTGTATGTTGACTGTGAACCTTCAAAAAATATTTTCCTAATATCGTTTGCTACCTTTACTTCCGGATTTTCTTGTGAAAACCTAAGCACGATATCCGGGAATGTTTCAGCATCCTAGAATTTTTCGGCAAGTACTTGACAAGATAATAAAGAATGTATTACCAAAGTATGAATGTCAATATTTCTACAGCTCTTATTACTGGTTTTATTGCGGAGTTTCGTAAACGTGTTCGGTTTAAGTTACTCATAGTTTCTTTATTCTATCTAAAACCGAAGTAATTTGCATAATCACCTCAATATTGTAAGTAGGTAATAAATTTATTATTCGTTTCTACAAATCTTTCGGGTTTACCTGGAATATTATACTTTTACCCCTATAATACCTTTATTGCTTCTCAGTTGTCTTTATTGCATTTTATTTGTAAACCCTTTCCTAATATGTTATTAGCATATTATCCTCCCTTAATTCCTTTAAGCTCTATAGATACACTTAGTTCCTATAAAAATAAGAGAGGGTTTTGTAAAAATCTATTCTTTAAAATATAACAACTAAATTAAAATATATATAAAAGAATAAATAACAAACAAGTACTGACGCAGTATGTATGTAATAAATAGTTGACCAAACGAGGTGAAAATTTAACCACACGGGCTTCAATTCATATAGAATCAACTGACGATAAATGTTTGGTGCAGCTAATCCATCGTCTTTTCAGTCAAATACCCAAATTTTTATTTATCTCTAAAATTTCAATAGTAATTGAAGACTGGAAAATACGCAATACATGCAAAATATACTAAAAAAATTCCTAAATATGCATGTATATTTATTTATTACAATAAACAACCAAAATTTTTTAAAATTTTCCATAGTTAAATTATGTCTATGGTCTGTAAGTATATGTTTATATTGGGAAATATTTTTTCAACATCGCAAGATCGGTCAGTATCGGTCAAGATACATTACTCATCGATATTAATATAGCAAATTTTTATTCCAGTTAATCCATTGACTTTTCCAATTTTCTCTACATTTACAATGCCAACACTATTATTTAAAGATAATTTCTATCTACTAATCTAGTAATTGCCTCCTGAACTATCGCACAATTGGATGTAATATATGATTGCTGATTTTTTTATTGTCGAATTATTGAAAATTACGTTATTCCTTTTTGTGGCAAGACTGTTTGTTGAATCAAATTCAATTACATTTTTGATGCCTTCGTAATTATCGGAAAGAATCGCAATATATTAAAGCAGTGTTCTCCATCTTATTAAGACAGGTTCTAGTAGCAATGGAATATCGATAATATAATTATATAATTGCACTCGTAAAAATACTTTTTTGATATTTATCATTGAACTATTCACATCTGGAAACTCTAATCTAACTTTTTCAGCAACCTTAACGAAGGGCCAAACAAGTACAATGAATTAAATTCGGCGTTAGTTACCATCAATAGAACATTTGCGTAAAAAGAAATTAGCTAAGAACTCATTAACAAACCTGGCTATGGTAACATGATTTGTTTTGTCTAAATTATTTACATTAATTATATGTCTTTATTGACGTGAATTCGATTTTCTTTATTCTAGTTGGAATCCTTATGTTTATCTTTTGATTTTTCCTTGATTCTGGCTCCTCCTAACTTTAACATTTAAAACACTAATTCTATCTTCCCTTTAAAAGATGTGAATTTTACGCTTGTTTGCAAGCGTGTATCTTTAATTTGCGTGATGCAACGTTTGCAAATTCCCAGCCGGAAACTTGATTTAATATGGTAAGAATATCATATCACAGTTTTGCTACGATTGGAAATGCAATTATTCCTTCTGATATTTGCAATCATCGTCTTATCTCCTTAGTATGTAACTTTTTCAAAGTATTCGAATACATTCTTTTTATACATGTTTATTCCCAACTTCGCAATTTAATATCAAGCTGTCAGCACGGATTTATGCGCCAGTGCTTTACAATGACCTTACCTGCTTTACACAATAAATGTCTGAAGCTTTGGACATCCAGGGACTATCATTATGTGCCCCTTCGAAAGTTAGAATCGTTTGGATTTTCTGTCCCGTTATATACTCTATTAAAATCGTATCTAACTAACAGACTCTTTCAGATATGTTATATGAATTTTACATCCGCCAGGCATTTGGCCACTTCCGGCGTAGCGCAACGCTCAAATCTCGGTCCCCTTTTATTTCTTTTATTTATTAATGATATCGTATATACGGTTAACTGTAACATTCTTATATATGCTGATGTGAAACTTTATTCTACCATTGACTCTCTTTTACTTCAGAGTGATATCGACCGAATTTTAATATGGACTATCGCTTAACATCTTTAAATGTACTACTGTAACTTTTACTAAATTTGTAAAACTTATTGTTTATCAATACAATATTGAGGGTAAAATACTACTAAATAGTATTATTTGACAGATCTTTACCATTTTCGAGTCACAACCGCATTAGTTTCAAAATGCTGCCAAATGTATAGCTTTATCTATCATAACTGTAGAGATTTCCACAATGTAATAGTTTTATCTACATTATTTTTTCACTTATTCGATCTAGGTTGGAGTGCGCCTCTTTAATTTAATTATCTATTCATTGGGCATATATAAATTCTTTAGAATCGGTGCAAAGGAGGTTTTTAAAATTTATGCATTTCCAAATCGAAGGATTTTACCCTGAAAGGTATAGTGTTTTACTGAATAAATTTAATTTCACATCACTCTACATTAGGAGAATAATTTCGTTATTCAAATTCCTATTTTCTCTTTTCACAATAGAATTGACGTGGCTAGTAAATAAATGTATACTATACAATTTAATTATTAAAAGTTGCACATTTCCGACAATTTGGAAAACTAGTAAAATAGTGCCAGTGTTTAAGGGAGGTGGCCGTGCTAACTTTGCAAAAGTATTTGAACATATTTTATATAATAATATTTTTTTTAATATTAAACCATTTCTGTCAATCCATCAACATGGATTTATGTCAGGTAGATCCACAGTAATGAACTTGGCAAATATCACCCAGTATATATCCGGAGTGTTGGACCAGCGAGGACAGGTCGATGTCGTCTATACTGACTTTGCTAAAGCATTTGACCGTATTAATCACAAGTTACTTTGTGCTAAATTGGAAGCTATTGGCTTCTGCCCTGCGTTGGTGATATTAATTTCATCTTACCTCTCTGGAAGGAGTGGTTACGTTTTTTATAATGGCTATTCGTCCACTCGCTACAGAATACTATCTGGAGTTCCGCAGGGTTCTAATCTCGGACCATTCTTATTTAACATTTTTCTGAATGATTTGCTAGATAAATTGCGATGTGAAGCTTTAGCTTACGCTGATGATCTTAAAATCTACAATGTTATCGATTCGCTAGTTGATTGCGTTAAGTTGCAGACTTACCTTGCGCTTATTAATGATCGGTGTACTCTGAATGGCATAACTCTAAATATTGGCAAATGTTTAGTGATCTCTTATACCAGACCCTCTAATCCGATCATTTTTAATTACTCTGTTGATTCTACATTTATTGCAAGAACTGAAAAAGTGAGGGATTTGGGTGTACTTTTCGACACGAAACTAAGCTTTTCTGATCACATATCTGCTATATTTTTTAATAAGAACTTGTCGCGCTTTTCGTGACATCTCAGTGGTAAGGACTCTGTACTATACTCTTGTTCGATCTAAATTGGAATATGCCAACTTGATTTGGTATCCTAACTACACGTATCAGGTGATTTCAACTGAACGTGTACAAAAGCGGTTCCTCAAATACCTTTGCTATAAGGCTAGCGGTACTTACCTTGATCGTGGTACAGATTATGTAACATTGCTGCAGCAACATAATTTTGATTCATTAGGAGATCGTCGCCATAAAAACAGCGCAAGATTTTTATTTAACCTGTTATTTAATGAAATAGATTCACCATCATTATTAGCCTATGTCGATTTCTGAGTACCACCACGTTACACACGATCCCTTGATTTTCTCGTGGCGTGTAGGCACAATACAAATATCTTGGCCAAATCGCCTATATTCCATATGGTCACCAATTTCAACAGAATACACTCGTAGAATATTGGTTTATGTTAGGATTATGTTAATTGTTATGAAATGTATTGTACATGTGTGTTGATTTGTAAAGGTTGAAATTGTCGGTTTTAATCATGTATATCAAAGCCTAGACAACTATGCGTTCTAAACAAATAATAAATTAGTGTAAGTTGTATTTTCTTCATTGTATAACCTCATTTTCTTTTCAAATGTGTTTATTTATCAAAACTAAATCAATTCTAATTTAGAATAACCTTGGCTATTCTTTGAGTTTCCAAAATCTTACGGATACAAAACATAATACCAATAAATACATCACTATAATCTCAGCTTACCTGGTCTAGTTTTATCTAGAATCATCTGAGATCTCTGCTCAAGTATATTTTTATATTTTATGTTTTCGTATACGTTATTTATTGTATACTATATTTGTCCTAATAGAATTGAGATTCCCAATAGCATTGTAAGACACTTGGACTAAAATTTATACGGTACATTTTGCATATCGGAATTAGCTAACTTTATAAACATTGAAGCGTCGGTTAAAAATAAAATTAACCTTTAATCCTTGATAACAAGGTCTGCGGACAGATCCGAGGCATTCCCATTATTTTTTTTCAAACATTGATTTAACTTTTCCCGTGTAAATTTGTTTATAAACCCAATTTACAAACTCCGAAAATGTAGATGTAATGAATTAATTTCATCTATCACAAAGTAAAACAGGTACGTTTAAATTATCCCGAATTGTACCTGAAATGTTACCTAATAACGTGAAATTCAGCGTTTTCCTTTGACAGACATAGCCGTAGGGCAGTTCTTAACCCATGTCATAAAAACTCTACGGTAAATTTTCCAGCTGACAGTTCGAAATGGAATTTATGATGTTTAGATTATTTGCGGTAATATTACGAATGCTGTTTTTTAATTTCGCAGATCCTACATCATGGAAATGTTTTACCTAAGCAGAGTGTGTAGGATAACGTTGAAGTAAAAAAATATCAAGTAAGCCGTGCAAATGAAAGCTGACGGCAAATATTTAATGTTTTTATCAGTTGATTATATGTTATGTCATTTAAGAGGGTAACGTCATGAGATTTATATACTAGAGCATATTTGCAGATTTGAATTGTTAATTTACTTTCTTATATGCCGTCAGTAAAGTAGAATTATTTGCACAAACCGAAGTAAGTTTTGTTAAGTGTTTATTGAGGTTAAGCCAAGTGGCACTAATTACGTAGAGAGATAACACAGTTTATTATTAAATAATAATTTTTTTAGAAATCTTAAAAGCATTCCTTTAGATGTTCATATCTAAATTAATTTGTTTAGACTCTTGACAGTATCCCACTTGGATCAAAACATTTTCTATGTTAGTATTTACTCATTTTAAATATAAAATTAAACACAATCAACCTTATTCATAGTCAGATTTAATGGCTACTAAGATGCTACTAAGAAAATTCTTATTCATAGATGCATTTAGTAGATACTAAGACCCTAGTAACTTTAGTTGGCTATTAAAATCTCAGTAGCACTGTACGGTATGTTTACAAGCAATTTAACTTTCTACTGGTGAGGTGGTGAATGATAAAATTACAATCTCAATTACCTAACGTAAAATTACTGAAAAAATATCTGTCTCTGAGGGACTCGAACCCACAGTCCTTTTCGGCGTACTGTACTATTATTACACCACTAGACCACTGAGTTGAAGTCGCTTTCAATCCCCCTAGATGTCAGAATAGTGTAGAATTTTATCAAGATTGAAAGACAGTAATTCGTAGAATATTATTTAGATCGGTTACTATTGTAATATCTCCAGTAAGATAATGCGGCACCCCTATACGACAAGGGAAACGATGGAATTATTGCATGATTTTTTTGATAATCGGATAGTAGACTTTCCACCGAAAAATAGCATATTTACAAACTTACTGAAGCTATCCGAAATGTCTGCCAGGAAATTATACCACATAATTTAAGGAAAGCCAATGTAATCATTGTTATTATTAAAATTTTTATTTTTCCAACTAAAACGTTTGTGTGTAGTTATTCGTCAAAACCTAATCTTACAACCGCGTGTTAACGATGTAATATAAACTGAACCACCTACACTTAAGTCACTAACACCATAGAATAAGGCAATTTATACGTTTTTAAAGTTATTCTACCATTTTAAGTTTAAAAAAAGAAAATTGTCATGACATACTAGACAGTAACTCGGGGGTCGATTTTGTCTTGACTATTGAAATACCGCATTGAGATTATCGATTCATAGGTTGACATCGGATATGATTACGAGAAATTTGATTTGATTTAGCAAATGTAAACTCTGCAACTGTCGTTTGTGTATCATTCCGCACCGGATACACTTTCGAAGTTTAAAATCTTATCAATATCCTACCGCTTGTCATTTTAGAATATCAGCATGTACTTGTACATGTCTTATAACCAGGAAATTGAATACCTTTCCTTTATTAGTGGAAATCTCTGAAAATGGATTGATTTTAAAATTACATTTAAAAACATTTAGCAAACATATTGAATACACGTAGAGACACAAATCACGTGACCTATAAAATATTTCATTCGTCTTATTATATATACTATGAAGGACGACTACGGCAATACGTATAACGACCCACCTTCCATAGTGAGCGCCTTGCGGGAGTTTTTCCAATCGGTGTACCTTCCTTCATTTGCTCCAACGCCTATTGCTCCAATTGCTTCGTGCGCTACTATGGTTGACCTAGGTTCTGTAACTGAGATGGATGTGGTGTGTGCTATGAAATCCTTAAAGAATAATTGCACGGCGGGTAGTGATGACATTCCGGCCTGTTTTGTTAGGGATTGTGCAAATATATTTGCTTCTCCTCTTTGCTACTTGTTCAATCGCGCTCTCAAAACATCCACCTTCCCGTCTGTGTGGAAGATTGCCAACTTGGTGCCAGTTTTTAAAAATGGTGAGAAGTGTGTTATTTCCAACTATCGTCCCATATCGTTATTAAATAATTTTGCTAAAGTTTTTGAGAAATGTTTGTACAAGTATATTTATGCTCAGGTTAGACCCCGGATTTCAAATGACCAACACGGTTTCGTTGCTCAACGATCTACGGTAACTAATCTTGTTACAATTACACAATACCTATCTGATAGTATTGATGCCGGTGGACAGGTAGATGTTGTGTATACTGACCTAACAAAAGCTTTTGATCGAATCGACCACACCGTGCTTATTAATAAATTGGACAATATTGGATTTTCGTCTTCTCTCTTGTCTTTATTCCAATCGTATCTTCTTGATAGAAAGCAATTTGTGACATACATGGGATTTGAGTCTGATTACTTCGCGCCGAGCTCTGGAGTTCCTCAGGGGAGTAACTTGGGCCCACTTCTGTTCCTCATATATATATAAATGATTTGTGCTATCAACTGAACTGTCCAAAGTTGTTATACGCAGATGACTTGAAGTTGTACTCAACAATTAATAATTCTCAGGATTGCAATCATTTGCAAAGCCAACTCGATATATTCCAGACGTGGTGTGTCAACAACAGACTAACAGTTAATGTAAACAAATGCAAAATTGTCACCTACACTCGTAAGACGACTCCAATTATATATACCTACCACTTGGCTGGATCTTCTTTACCTAGGGAGACCTCTATGAGAGACTTGGGCGTCGTCTTTGACTCAAGACTGACCTTTATGGAGCACATATCCAGTATTTGTACATCAGCGCTGAGTATGTTAGGATTCATTATACGTGTTACACGACCATTTGCTTCTATAACAGCCATTCTTCCTCTTTATTTCGCTTTTGTTCGGTCTCGACTGGAGTATGCGTCCTTGGTCTGGTCACCTATGTACATCTGTCAGATACATCTTCTAGAGCAGATTCAGAGAAGGTGTTTGAAGTTCTTGTACTTTAAAAAATTTAATACTTACCCGATACAAGGATTTAGCCACAGTGCTCTGCTAGAGGCATTTAATATTGATTCATTAGAACTACGTCGAAAACAGGCTGAGTGTAAATTCCTATTTACTTTACTTCATAATGGTCTTGATGTCCCTGAGTTGTTGAGTAAAATCAACTTCATTGTACCACGTTCAGGATCTAGGCAAACAAATACTTTTTACTGTTTCTGCACCTAGAACAAACATCGCCATCAGGTCCCCAATACACAGATTGTGTAGCAATTTCAACTCTATGGAGTTTGCCGAGTTGGATATACATACCTGCACTTTACCGTCCCTTTTGACGGTATGTAGACCGCGGGTGCGTTACACTTAGTTGAATACTTTTTCCGTTCTCTCTTTTTTGCTAACCACTGGTAAACTACTTTTTTTTTTTTAATTTAAATTAAAGCAACTAGTTACTAAGTTTTCTAATTTGACATACTTTAATTTTATGTTATTTATATTTGCATGTGTACATTATTTAACATTGCCTTGTAATTGGATATTTGTATCTGTTGGGCATTAAATATTATTATTATTATTATTATTATTATTATTATTATTATTATTATTATTATTATTATTATTATTTTGACTACATCTAATCACAAATTGTAATTGGAACATTAATTATAACTACAGAAAATATTATTAAATATAGTTTTTGTAATAAAATCAATGGAATTCACTATCATGCAACTGGTTTATAAACACAAAATTTGAGTGCAATATCTTTCTGCATTGATATTTTCATAAATAAGAATTCTGATTAATTAAGTGGTCCTTAGACATTACTATCTAGACCTCCATTTCTTGCGAATGTAAAGCAGTTTCAAATAAGATGATGGCAACGATTGCAAGAACTGTGTGGTTGTATAATTCACAGGTATGACAGTAAACTCCCCCCCCCCCCACAAATTAATTATTTAATCGGAAACGTGAACTTTCATTGTCAAGATTGGTGAATTTGTAGGGAGTGGTGTTTACTGTAATATCTGTGAAAATTGTGACATATGACAGAATAATTTTCATGAAATTTTTTGATGCATGTTATAAATAAATTCCATCATTCATCTTCATGATGAGTATCCTTGCTGTAATGCATTTTTAAAATAAATTCACTTAATTTAATATAGATTCATAAAAAGGTACCCTGACAATAACACTGATAAGTTACTCTTAAAAGAATAAATTTCAAATAAAAACGAAACAAATGATAGTAAATAAAATGCATATGAATAACGTGTCACATGGCCTGTGGTGTGTGTGTGTGTGTGTGGTATTAAGTATTGTAACAGTTTAAGAAGTATTCAAAGAACCAATTAATAACCATCCAAACAATTGACAGCGCACGCTATATTTTATATTTTGGTTTACTTCAAGGATGCCCTCAAAATAATGTTTATTTTCTTTTTTAGCTTAGTAGTGTCTACTAAGCTCCTAAAGAAGTCTCTACAAAACAGGATAAATTTTCCTATTGTTCAATAAAGGTATGCATGTTTTGTTGTCCACATAAATAAAGCTACTTTGTCCAGAAAGAAAAGTAGATTACAAAAGGTTAACGTATCCTTGCTTTGGCGGTGGAAGTTGGAAAAAAGCACGTACAAGAGGATAAATGGAGATTTATAAAATTCAACGGACAGTCGGTGTGTAAAGCATATCGAAGACAAGCATCTTGCAGATTATATGAGCTCTTACTTCTACCTAAAATGTTTTTCTTTAACGATAAAGTTATTTGATACTTTGATGTTATTTATAGTAAGTTCTCGTGCTCCTAAGTAAATTTTAAACGGTCACATATGTATTTTAGGAAATAACGTGCCTATTGGCGTCTTCATCAGCTACGAAAATGTTTCCTTGTTTATATGTACACCTATCAAAAACGAACACTAAAAAGCTATTGCAGCATGTAACAGCTGTGAACCCACAAATTACCTTGCATTATAATTACTAATGAAGAGTATGTCTATATATACTGAGTACAAATAATTACATTCAAAAACGAAGACTGTTTCCACCAACAATTTGTTCACATTAAAAGCGAGTGACCGATTTTATGCTTAAAGTAATAGGTATTGTTGTATCAATAATTGTTTACTTATTTATAATTCCAAACTTTTTTAATTTGAATATATTTCAAATTAAATTCATGTGTTCTGAAGTAATTTTATTTTATGAATTTTCTTCAGCTTCCTCGTCTTTAGTTTCATCTTCTAAGTAAATAGTTTAATTACTAATATAAAAAAAAAGTATTTTCTAAAGCGCAATTATATAACAAAGTACTTCCCAACATTCCATTGCCACCAGACCCAATCTTAAAAAGATGGGGAACATGTGATGTGTTTGTTGCCGATAATTACAAAGGCACCAAAAATGTAACTCAATTTAATTCAACAAACAGTCTTCCCATAGAAAAGTATAGCATCATTTTCAATTATCCGACAATAAAAAATCAACTATGATATAACACATGGGCTGAAAAGTCCCGGGCCTAACACATAGATGAAGCTAGTTTTATTGCAGTCACCTTTCTCTCAGTTAGTACTAACCTTCAAAAGACAGCTGTTAAAATTTCATGATATTTTATTCATTAGTTTGTGAGTTATTGTGCTAAGAGTCACGCTACTTTTGTTATTTTCAAAACAATGGATCAAAAACAATTTCGTCTTTTAATTTTACACTGCTTCTTGATGGGAAAAAATACCGTTCAAGCGAAGCAATGGCTCGAAAGCTGTTATAGGGACTCCGCTCCATCAGAAACAACAATAAAACGTTGATTTGCTGACTTCAAACGTGGTCGTAGAGACACCGATGATGCAGAACGCAGTGGACGTCCAAATGAGGCGGTAACACCAGAAAACATAAAAAAAAATCCACAAAATCGTTTTGAATGATCGAAAAGTGAAATTGTGTGAGTTAGCTGACATCGTAAAGATATCAAAAGAACGTATTGGCTTTATATTGCATGAGCATTTGACTATGAGAAAGCTCTCTTCAAAGTGGGTGCCGCGTTTGCTCCCTGTTGACCAAAAACTAGAACGTGTTGATGATTCTGAGCAGTGTTTGGCCATGTTTAAACGTAATAAACCGGAATTTTTGCGTCGATATGTGACAATGGATGAAACATGGATCCATCACTTCACTCCGGAATCAAAACGATCGTCATCTGAGTGGACAACAACTGATGAACCTCGTCCAAAGCGCCCGAAAGCACAACAATCGGCTGGAAAGGTTATGGCCTCGGTATTTTGGGATATACGTGGCGTAATATTCATCGACTATCTTGAGAAAGGAAATACCATCAGAACAGTGAATATTATATAGCGTTATTGGAGCGTTCGAAGGCCGAAATTGCAAAGAAACGACCGCATATGTGTCACCGTGTCACAAGTCAATCAAAACAATGGCAAAACTACATGAATTGAACTTCGAATTGCTCCCACATCCACCGTATTCGCCGACCTCAAAAAAAATGCTCGCCGGTAAGAAATTTCGCACGAATGAAGAGGTTATCGCTGAAACTGAGGCCTATTTTGAGGCAAAAGATAAATCGTTCTACAAAAGTGGTATTGGAATATTAGAGCGGCGCTGGAATGATTGCGTTGCTCTTGAAGGAGATTAGGTTGATGAATAAAGCTAATTTTGAACCAAAAAAACCGTGTTTTCTTTGTTAGACCCGGGACTTTTCAGCCCATGTGTTATTACATCTAATTTTGCGATAAATGAGGAGGCAGTTACTAGATTATATGATAGAAAATTACCTTTAAATGATAAAAATTGAAGTTTTGCTACATACAAAGCAATGGTAATTTTACATATTAATGTAAACTCCTCATTAATACCTAGTTTTAAAAATGCACCGATCACATTTTGTGATGTTGGAAGAATATTTTCCCAATATAAACATATACGTACAGATCGTATACATAATTTAACTGTCGAATTTGATTAAGAATTTTCGAGTTTTTAGTGATAACTAACCCACTTCCAGTTAAAGAGTTAGCTTATTATTTCTATACTATATTTCATAACAATTTTTATATGTAAAAAGGACACACCTCTTATTTTTGGTGTTGAAAATATTTGCCAATTGCTTTAGTTCCATGGAAAACCGCTCTGAGTTCTTAGAATTCAGTAGAAATTAAGTGATAATTTCTAATCAATATTTACTATAGTACATTATCAGTACGTTAAAGAATCTACATCCCATTTTAGATTATTCATCCATTCAAGGAACTCATAACGCTACCGTATATACTTTATATTTGCCATCGGCTTTCTTTCCAATCAGTGATTTCGATGATTCACGCCTTTACTTACTCGTATGACGACCGTGAATTTTCCGAAAGGTACAAATTAGGATTATTTTATCTACATTTTTAGTCTGACGCAGAATGAACGTATTATTATTACTAAGTACACACGTCGACGCAATTGTGGCTTGCTATAATACGTTTATATTTACAGTGGGCACGGACAATTCCCGTTGTTATTTTTTATGATTGTGACGTAAAATTTTCTTATTCAAACACTATGATCGATATATTCTCTTCCTGTAGTGCTGCTAACTTAGAATACGCCCACAAATCTGTAAATGTGCGAAATCCGTGACGGTAAAAGTATTTTTTTATGTAACACTGCAGTTTTATTGTTAGTGAGAAAAAAAAGTATCAAGGTTAGAAAGACAATTTTGCAACGCGTTCTAAACTAATCTAATTGTATTACGTGTGCACGATTCTGCACGTAAACTGTAATATTCTTAGCAGTTTTATTTTATGTATAACTGCAACATTAATTACTTAATAATAAAATAGCTCTAAACTTAATTTAGCCATAACGATTTTTTTCCCGCATTCACATAATCCTTTCTAAAAATATCGAAATGATATATGTAAGATGTAACCGAAGATGGAATTGTTTTATATATGAATCTTAGATAACCATCGGAAGCAGAAGATCGTATAAGATGCAAATATTGATAATAGTGATAAAAGAAAGACCACAATCAATTTAATTAATATACGAGGTCTAGTTCAAAATTAAAGGCCCATCACATATAAAAGATGATTGGCAACACTATTTGCTTTATACTAAACTGTTGAGGATGTAACCCCCAAATTGCAAAAGAACGTAATGTTTCGCTAAAGAAGAATTTTTAACAATAATTCCTATAATATGATGCTTTCTTAAATTTTGTGACAATCTGCAAGCTCCCTATCTGCAAACTGATGGAGTACCAGCCATGTTCTGAACATGGAGGAGGTTCACAAGTATAGCAGTAAACTCCACTCACACAAATTATTTAATTATGCAGAACGCAGCGTTTCGAGAGCACGTGGGTTCTCATTGTCAACCGTGTTACCGACTGAAAGTAAAAACTGTATCACACATGCAAATTATTTTCTACGCAGACTCTAAAATTTCTAAAACATATGACTATTTACAATCTACTCGGTGGTCTAATGCCTTTTTCGGGAAAGGATGGACCGAAAGCGAACCGTATCTTTAACAGGGCCTATGGTAGTTTTCTGGTAGTTTTCTGGTCAATAGACTCGTCAGATTTCCGCTGAACAAGAGCAGGTATGACAAAGAATTAAAGTATATCAATGTCGACCGTATTTTAAGGAAGATCCAATACAAACAACACATCAGAAATTCCGCGACCTTGACATCAACAAAGACCGGTAATAAGAAATTTATAACTCTTCCTTTTCACCCAACAGTAAAAAGGTTAAGTAAAATTTTCCGACAACTAAATATGAACGTGTCTTTTGTGTCAAAAAACAACTTAAAGAATCTCTTAGGGAATCCCAAAGATAAACCGGAGATGGTAATATACCAAATCGCATGCAATGATTGTGAGAAAGTTTATATTGGACAAACAAAAAGGAGTATCGAAACGAGGTTCAAAGAACATATTAGACACTATCGTTTCGACAAACCTGAACTATCAAGCGTAGCAGAGCATATGGTAAAATCCGGACATAAGATTGATTTAAAAAATCTGACACTACTTAAAAACGTGAACTCGTATAGAGAATTAGACGCGTACGAAACGATATGTATGAAAAAGAACGGAAACTTATTGAACAGAGAACCACCCCCAATTGCACACTCGTGTTTGATGGATTTATTGCCATAGGCCCTGTTAAAGATACGATTCGCTTTCGGTCCATCCTTTCCCGTAAAAGGCATTAGACCACCGAGTAGATTGTAAATAGTCATATGTTTTAGAAATTTTAGAGCTTGCGTAGAAAATAATTTGCATGTGTGATACAGTTTTTACTTTCAGTCGGTAACACGGTTGACAATGAGAGCCCACGTGCTCTCGAAACGCTGCGTTCCGCATAATTAATTAATTTGTGCGAGTGGAGTTTACTGCTATACCTGTGAATTGTACATCCACACAGTCCTTGCAATCGTCATGGAGGAGGTTATCAACATCGCAATAAAAATTCTGAATTCCATCCGTACCTGAAGCTTGCAACGACGGCTCTTCAAATTGCAGTTGGAAGATAGTGAATCTGCTGAACATGCTGATTTAATTTTTCATACGGATGTAAGATGGTTGAGTCGCGGAAAATTACTAGAAAGGTTTCAAGAATTATTGCCTGAAATAATTGCTTTTCCACACGAAAAAAAGTGATAACACTCGGGTGTTTAAAAGCGAAAAACTGAAAAGAAAGGATCTGAAATATTTTCCGTTTTTGGAAATAAAGATATTTATGAGAGAGAATTCGAAAGACGTTTTTATGATTTTAGCATATATCCTTTTTCCTGTAAAAACATTAAGAGTCAGTTTAATATGGACTCATCTTCTGTTGAAAATAAAGTAGTGCAGATCTGCTGGATCCGATACAAAATTCCGGTGTTTTATAACTGAAGATAAATATCCAAATCCAAGGCAAATTGTCCTCCAGTTGATAGCGATGTTTGGGTCAACTTATTTGTGCGAGTTCGCATACTTGTGGCATCTCAGTTCAAGTTTGAGCTCTCCTGTTATATGGTAATAAAATTAGTGTTTTTTTTTTCTAAACTGGTAAAATTTTTAGGACTATTTAGCTATTAGGTGGGATATTTGAAATATAAGTGGATAATCTATCATCTCGAGTTTGTTTCCACTTGATAACCTCATTTAAGTACCTTAGGAGGAATAATTTTTAATAAAGCTATAAAAGGCATTTTTTTAAGCACGAGTCGCCACTGGTGTGGAATACACTTATATCAACTTTTAAGAAGTCATTCAACCGCCAAAGCAGTAGTGTAGGTCAAGAAAACAGATCCAAAACATCTATTTATCTCAAGCAAAGCTTTATAGATGTATAGTCTCAATTTTAGCAGTTTGTAATCAAGCGATTTGATGATAAATAAAATGACATTAAAAAAATTATATCGGAATAATTGTGGTAAGACGATAAAATGCTCACAATATGCATTTATACCAAATGGAAATTCACTATACTACAATAAATTGCGAATTTTATTTTAGCTGCATAAACAAAAAAAATTCACGCTTCACTTACGCTTACAACGTGCCTATATTATGAAGTATTAACACGTGGTGTCATTACCAATAATAGTCCCGTCATTTTGCGAAATATCTACACAGTCATCTATTAATATTACAAAGAGCAATTCCTGATAATTTCGAATACGATATACATTTTCGTAGGAGGTCCCCCTATTACGCTTATCTACGTGAGATTTTACAGGTATATCATAAACGGTAGTGACATTGTCGATTTTTTTTTTTTCGAGGTATACAGAGTATTTCGTAAACTTAAAATCGATATTAATTTTTTTTTATAATATTTAGTACGATTGAATGCAATTAATTATCTTCTACATTCTCACAAATTTTAGGGGCTACAGTGTTATTTAAATTGCCCAAACACATGATGTACGGATATGCTTTCTGCAAGAAACTAAAAGTATGTCATTTAAATATACAAATAGTGTTTAAGAATTTCTACCTCCCTATTCTTTTCTTATGTACACAGAATCTGTTTGTTTAACGATCTAATTTTAATATTTTTGTTGCTCAACAGACAACTTGTAATGAAACGGATATAAATAGAATTGTCTTTATGATCATGCATTTACAAGTTGTAAAAGATATTAACTGTATAATATTTCTAACGGTAAGTAAATGGAGTTTTAAAGTCAGGTTCTACTTTGATACTTTGTAGCTTGCAATTATTAAAACAAAGTTGTATTGAAAATACTTACAGGACCACTTCTTAGTATTGCTATTAAAATTCTGTGGCTATAGAAAGAATCATCTATTTGCGTAGATGGGAATACTCCGTAGCTTCTGATATTTCTTTTTGTCTGGGCATATCTTCCACGGTGACCTTTACAGAAATTCTTAATGCCGATATATTTTCATAGCGTGGGAATCCTACGAGGGAATTTTTCGCTTACCACTATATTCGTACGGAATTCCCACCTACCAAAGCTTTTGCATGAAGAATAAATGGTGAAAGAAAGTTTTAGTATGGTAAATATGAATAATTTCTTTTTGACTGTTTGCAATTTTATATGGTTCCAAGTAAAATCTAACGTAAATAATCAATGCTATAAATATAGCAAGATGTAATATGATTGATAAGATATTAATTATTTAATTAATACAAAATTCAAATTAGGATGATGTCACATTTTTTGCCATTTTTGAATCATAATATATATAAACTGCATCACCCACCTTTTAAAATATTAGACCTTATATAATAAAGAATTCTTTTACTGGAGGATGCGCATGTAACTCTCTTTGTGTTTGTATGCTTTATTAAAAAATATTTTTCCTATGATAGTTATAAAGAAATAAGGAATACATTTAAAATTGATTAACACCCGGATTTTATTGAAACCCATGCGACGATCTTTTGTAGCACCAAATTTATCTATAACTCTATGATTAAAATCTGAAATACTTTCGTTAAAATCCATTTTTTGAGAAACCATCTCCAATGCAGAAGGTTCTTCTTGTGCCATGCTGTTTCTTAAGAAAGTTTTTATTCTTTTCAAAGTAGAAAAACACCGCTGTGTTTCAGCTGATGTCATCAAAAATAATAAATACTTCTAAAACGAAAATTTGCATTGCTTTGCGTCCAATAACCCAAAAGGGCTAAGACCCTCTCTCAAATCTCTTAACATTAAGTCAAAATTAATGGGATCATTGAGTATTTTCCAAAATTTGTACAGTCTATAAATAATAACTTCAAAGATTTGATTTCCTATTATGGCAGCCTTTATAAGAACCTCACAGTTAATTTTAGGTTAGCGACTGTTGACGAAATTCATTGAATTTTAAATAATAGAAATACTGCTGCAATTGGTTGTGATGGCATCTCTTGCAAAATGCTTAAATATTGCAGTCGCTTTATAGATCCCTATGTTACAAATAAAATTAACTGTTGTTTTGAGCGTTTCTATTTTCCCAATCTTTAGAAGATGGTTTGCCTTATCTGGGGAGGAAAATTCCAGGCTTTAGATTGTACTAATAAAATGTAATATCACTATCTGGACACAGTAAGTTCTTTTCCGTTAATTTGGAAGCAAGCAATTCGGACAATTCGATTGTAGGCTGAAGCGTTAGGGATTCGCTGATGATCTTTCAAAATCACCTTCACCTTTCTAGAACAGCACCTCCTCAAACGATGTATCTGAGTCATTCTCCTGAAGCAACGTTGAACGTTGGAATAGGTATTTCTTCAGAATGAAGACGAGGTGTCTCCAGTTATTCTTCCATACCATACGTACACAAATTTTTAAGCTTTTTCTCTTTCCGTTTGTCCACTGTCGCAAATATTCTACGCATGTTTTGCATATAAAATGTCGTGTCCAAGATTTTTTAATTTTAAATATAGTATTATACACTTTCTAATATTTCTAGGAAATCCGGCTGGTACCTGTGAGAGGCAAGAACCGGGTATCGTAGGGCCCGGCGGATTGTAATAGTAAGGATATAATTACAGCGACATTTGATTTAACGCACTTCAGTTATCTCTATGTAACCGATAGAACCAAAGGTTTTTCAGTAATAATTTAGTTAAATTGGCGATAAAGTGACTGTATACGAATAATTTGTAGCAGCTGTATCGTTATGGGACGCGGAAAAACGCTTACGGAAGCAGAAAGAGCGCAAGTCGATATTTTAAATAACGAAAATTATTCCATAAAAGAAATCGCTAGCCAATTAAAGCGGAGTGATAATAACTACGGACGAAAACGTAAGGGCCGGGCAGCAAAAGCAACTGCACGTCAAATTCGGGATGTAGCTGGAACTTCTGCATCCGTAAGGGCAGTGTAAAGGGTTTTGAAAGAATCTTCACATATTCGTCGGTTGAAACTGCCCAACACAGAGAAAGCCGATTAAATTTCACAAGAAAACACATTCAATGGATTAAAGACTGGAAGAGAGTCGTTTTCATGAATGAGAAGCGATTTAGTCTCGATGGACCTGATGGATTTCAACATTACTGGCACGAGGAAATAACCCAAGGTGATATCGCGGAGACCACAAGGCGGCGGGGGTGCTATGGTATGGGATGCAATTTTTTTTATTCTGGAGCAGTTGAAATCATTTTCATCGAGGGATCTCTAAATTGCCCAGAATACCTAGAAATAGTCGAAGACGTAAAAGGCGTAATCCAGAATCAAATGAGCATGCAAGACTGTTTTACAACAAGATAGTATTCCTACGGATAATGCTCGGGTAGTGAAACAATAGTTAGGGCAAAGTAAAACATCTTTATTACCATGGCCACCGTTTTCTTTGGACCTCAACATAATAGAAAATGTATGGGAATGGTTATCTCGAAGGATTTATAGTGGTGGGGAGCAATTTACAAATAAAGAACAGTTGAAACTGGCCATTCAGGAAACATGGGAAGGACTTCCGTTGGGGTACATTTAAAATCTGTTTAATTCATTGCCAAACAGAATGTTAAGAGGTAATAAGTAAGTTTATTCTGCTGCGTTTAATCAAGTGTCGCACCAGTTTTCAATGTAACATTTATTCTGGAATACTTGCCTAAGATAGTAGTAGATTAACTTTTAACAAAGTTATAGATATTGCGTTTAATCAAGTATAACGGAGTGTATGTTAGAGGTAAATTAAGCAATGAGAGTTAGAGTTGGGTTAGGTTAGACATGTAGAAAAATTAGTTAGGAAGAAATGCCAGTTATTTTTGGAACCAGCATATCAGAACCAGCACCACGATTCTATTGGCGTCTTTGTTTAAACAATTTCGTTTTTACAGTATAGTATTTTTTTATAACGTTTACTTCAACATCTTCTAATTTTCGCATTATCCAAGTTGATGACGCTACGAGCGTTCAGAAATCAATAGCTCGTCGTTACAATCGCACATCAACATTGATGCTTGAACTGATAAATTTATTAGTTTACAACAGTTAAAAAACACTACAGAACTTATCAAGTTTATTAACAATTGATCTCCTTTCATTTTTAATCTGCGTACACTACCGCTCAAAAGTGTAAGGCACTCTCACTGACAGCAAAAATGTTAATAATATTTATTTTTTATGTACAGATACACGTACATGAATAAAAATATATTAAGTAAATGTGAAAATGAAAACGTTTAATTTAAATTTTGTTTTCATCTATGTGACCTCCTCTTGATTTAATAATTACAGCATACAATCGAAGCATTCTCGCAATAAGTTTTGCCAGAGTTTCTTGTGTTATTGAGGTCTAACTCGATTGCAATTTGTTCCACATAGTAACTCGATTGGATTCAAGTCGGGGCTCTGGGGAGTTCCTATGACGTAAATAGTCTTTACATAATTTAGAGGAATGTTTTGTGTCATTATCTTGCTGGAAGATAAAATTTTGACCCAAAAGTCGAATTCCGGAAGGTATTGCGTGGTTTTCTAAAATTTCGCGGTAGCCTTCTTTTTTTAATATACCGTCAATTTTCACAATGTCCCCTACACTAGTGCCAGCAAAACAGCCCCAAATGATGATAGAACCTCCACCATGCTTCACGGTAGCAGCAATACACTCTTCTCTGGCACGTTCACCCACAGATCTTCTTACGAATATGCGTCTTCGGGTTCCGAACAGCTCAAATTTGGACTCATCCGTCCATAGGACGTTGTTCCACTCTTCTATGGTCCAGTGTTGGTATTCACGAGCCCATTTAAGTCGCTTTTGCTTGTTTTGTTTGCGTAGTAATGGCTTTTTCATCGCAATACGTCCATGGAGCCCGGCTTTCTGTAGGCGACGTTTGACTGTAGAAACACTAACTAGTTTTTGGCGACCAACATTTGATTCTGCGGTGATTTCCGGGGCTGTTTTGCGTCTATTTAACCACTATTCTACGATCATTTGCAGATGTTGTCGCTTTTGGCCTTCCACTCCGTCTTTTATTAAGAAAACTGCCAGTTTTCCGATATTTTTTTACGTTATAGTCAACCGTAGCGTGGTGTATTTTCATTTTCTTTGGCAATTTATCGATTACTTATGCCACTTTTATGGTAAGCTATTATAAGCGCACGTGTTTCCGTACTAATTTCTCTTCGCGGAGGTATTTTAAAAAATTGTCACACGATATTTCGCTCACGTTGTGAATAGAGTAACCAGTACCACACTGCAACTGACCATAGGTTACAGATTTCACTATAATCTTCTAGGAAGATAATTTAAACATTAATACCTACAATCTAACAGATGACTAAATTTACCCAGTAAATTCAGAGGGATTGTTATTGTAATTGCACCGCAATAAACAGTTTATGGTAATCCGACCAAGTGCAGGTAAATAATAGTAAACCTTATGCGATATAATGGGTGTTTATCTTACTGAACTACATTTTAAATACGTATTTCATTTTATTATAATGTTTTTTTTGGTAAACATAATACTATATGAATAATCCATGAAAACAGGGGTGCCTAAACACTTTGAGCGGTAGTGTATATGGTGAATATTAAGTGTAGAAAGAAGATACTGTTCGATGTGATTTGCAAACTTCGATAGTAATTGGCGCCCACGACGTACTGAAAATTAATAACCCTCGTGTATATACTAACCGATAACATGTTTTCTTCAACATCCACCAGTACCCGCACCCCTCCCATTCTGATTTCGCTCCAGGAGACAGCCTGTTACCGCCTTGATTTTTGATTCGCCACTAGAGGAGATCCGAAGAAAATAAACAAAAACACAGAGATATAGAAAAAATGGCATTCATGAATCTATTAGCACAAAAGGCATGATACGTTACGTTGTATTTGTTTTTTATTGGCCGACTAGACACATACGTATCCGAGAAATTCGGGTGGGATATGTTTGCACCCCATTCTATCACGTTTTGACGAATAGCATTCAACGACAGTAAACGACGTTGTCTCGCGAGTTTTATAATTTCACGATCATTTCGAACCATTGTATCTTTTTATCTTGCCGTGAACATTACTGTTAGATACACGTGCAATTTCAAACTACTTCTCTTTAGAATATATTCATATTCCTTGTCTTTATATTCTATTTTTCACTCGTAACCGTGAATAATAAATCTTCTATTACGAGATAAAATTCGCGATGTGTTTATTTTAATTGCTGAACGCATTAATTACTTTATCCTCGCTGAACGATAATCAGTGATTAATTTAGTGTAAGCAATAAACTAATTCTCAAACATATATAAAACGGCAAAATATATAACACCGTCGTAATTAAAGCTACTAAATGATGTCGGCAAACCAGTGTCGCCGTGACGCTTGCATGTAGAATAGCACGTGGAGCTTAGTCGCCAAAAGCCGTCTTAGTCCATCGCGACAGCTGTGAGAGAATTGTGATACCCGGTTATTCGTCATACTACAGCGATTTCTGTATAGAACAAAGAAAAACATCGGGTTATTCAGGTTATATACAAAATTTATATCCACTTAATATACGGTGGTGCGAAAATAATAGTGTGTGTCGGGATAAATTTGACTATATAAAAAACGTACACTAAATTTTGTGATAAACTTACTTGCTAAAAAAATAATTCCACCAATTCTAGTAAAGCACTATTATTATTTTTATTATTATTATCATAATGGTTAGTATTGTCGTTGTAGTTGTTATTATCATCATTAATAATTTCTGTTATTATAATTATTATTATAGTTATCGTTTTTCATCTTATTATAGTTATTATTACTGTTGTTGTCTTTATTACCGTTCTAATTTGAGTACTTATTCTTATTATTATGATCATTATTATTGTAATTATTATTAAAAGTAGTGCTAAATACATAGACGAAATTTCGACTTCTTAAAAATATGTAAACAAAAAAATAAATTTCGTGCTTCACATCGTGTAGTAAAAAATATTAGAAAGTGTTATCTAGACATAAATGAATTAATTACTTTAAAAAAAATTGGAGAATCCCACACGCATTGTCTCAGCATCCCTTAACTACATACACAGGTAATACTATATTACAGGTATAAGTAAGAAATCTACCTTTTTGTATTTGATACATTATTACATACTGCTATCATTTTCTATTACGGGAATTGATACCAGATTATATAACATTTCATCCGTATATGTCGTTCTATTTGTATTTATTTCAGTTTCTATTTTCTCGTATTACATACTTTAGATCATTTTAAAAACAATTGTACTATTGGTAATGTTACCGGTTCTAAGTATAATAAAAAAAATTAATTATATATAATATGAAAATAGTGCATCTTGTAGAGTTGGAATATGGAAATTCGCAAGCAAAAGCAAAACTGCAAAATATTAATTTGTCAGAAGTTTCTTTTAACTTCACTAATCTCACACACACAGAATTTTTATGGCTGAACTTTGATTTTCTTTTATGCTCTATGTTTTCTTCAAATTCCCTTTATGTTTTATTTTTGCCCTCTATCACTAGTTGTTTCACTTTTTCCCTTCTTTTTGTATGTCTCTTAATTATTTCACGTTTGATCCAATTAAGTACATAATTTCTGCTACTTTTTCCATATATTTTTCCACAACATCTGGTTTTATTCATTTATAGGTTTGTATTACTTCTGGCTTGAGTGTCCTGTGTATTTGTAACACCGTTCGATTTTTAATTTATCTTCTCTCTTACTTTGGATATGCCCACAAAGTGATCATATCCTATTTCTGGTCCTTTTCCTATTTTTGTATCTAACAAGCTTTTTCTATTACTTTTTTCTCCACTAATATGTAATCTCTAATAATTTGAAATGCATGCAAATAATAGTGTTAAAACAAATACATGTATGCCTCTTTCCAAATAAAATATGCGTGTTTTCGTATTCAGGACGACAATCTACAAAAAAATAAGTACCCATATCGCTCTGGCAACGTTGAATACGATATCCTTACAGTGGAAATTTTAAATATTTTTAACAAATAAGAGCTTTAATTTAATCCTAAGAGAAAAAAAGAAAGTCAAGATTCTAATTGGAGCGATAAGAAATTGTAACATCTTTCCTTGTAATTAATAGATTCACTGCAAATAGCAGAGTTACAGTTTAATAATATTTTAAATAAAGATTCAGACTTTATCATGATAGTGTTCAAGAGCATGTTTTCATTGTGTCGAACATCGTTCAATATGCCATTGGAGACATATGAAATACTGATGATGTTTCACAAAAGGGTAAGTGATTTGCAATGTTTTATATATTGTTAAATGTAACCCGTTACTTACTAATTATTTACAACAATACGGACGGTTATGGTACCTCGATCCTTTTTGATAGCTCTAATAATATCACAG
This sequence comes from Trypoxylus dichotomus, assembly GCA_023509865.1. Lineage (NCBI taxonomy): Eukaryota > Metazoa > Arthropoda > Insecta > Coleoptera > Scarabaeidae > Trypoxylus > Trypoxylus dichotomus. The sequence goes on along the minus strand of CM042083.1, from coordinate 4,103,973 downwards.
GTCTATAAATTAAAACTTGTTAGGAGCTATTTTACGCTGGAAGAAATGTGTAATTCTCCATTATATATATATTAAATATTCACATATTTTATTGAAAAATATATATGTAGCTTAAGATTGAATTTGTGAGATTTCATCAGCAAATTTCACCTTATATACAACACTTCAGTAACATCACATTTAGTCTGGAATCTTCGTGTCTCTCGAGTTTTCTCTTGTATGTTCCCATAGATAATATAATCTGCTATAACTGTTAAGTATTCCATCGTATTTCCCTTCCATGTCATGAATATGCTTGGAAGGCCTCTTTTCTTGCACATAACTGACTACTCCCAGGTTTGTCAGAAAGTAAATTAGAATGTAAAAATAGAAATTACTTCTATTTAGTATATTTAATGTCCTCCAAAAACACACTTCAACTTTTCATAAATCTTTTTCGATGGAATTGAGTATGTTACTAGAACTGAAGGAGGAGCAATACCATGATGTAGGAGTACCTCTTTAGGCTTCTTTCATTGGAATCTATAATAATCTAGACATATTTGAATAATATTTAACAGAATCCAGTTGTTTATTAGATCTAAAATGTTATTACAGTAAATCAGAGAATGATGTAGCAACAGCAAATAAGTTGTTTCTTTATTGTTTGCTACTAAATCATTTAGCTTGGCTTGTGATAATGTTTCTGGTGCATTTAATTTCGCAGGTACGAACTTGTCGAATCCAAGAGATGGTAAATCGCTGTTACTGGCAGTATCTGTATCAACTTCACTGCTGCCTGGAGATGACTTAGGTATAGGAATACCAGAGCTATGGCGTATTGGTGTCATAGCAGATTGCAAATTTGGGTATGTAATGCACGAACACAAATATATTGTATGAGGAGGCTAAAATCTGGATTAATTTCTTAATATAATTCCGAAGTATGCTTTCTAAGCTTTTGTCACTAATGGGGTTATATTTTGTCTTTGCTTTTTCGCAACAAAATTACCACAAGTATTGAACATACAACAACAGTAATACTTTTTTGAATAACTATTAACCCGTGTAATAAATAAATTCAGACAGATTTGAATCTTTAAACACTCAACTAGTTCCTTTAAATAGATTTACTCTAATAGATGGCATTATTGTTAGGGTACAACGGTTCATACTCGTATAAAAGCCAAACGAATAAGTAAAAGTTGTGGATGTAAATTTTGAATAAAGTAGCATGTATATAACTATACAGGATGTTCACGAAATACAATAAAAAGTATGAAAAATAGGAAGATTTAAATCCAAAATATTTTGCGAGAATTCCTTCACAGACGCGAAAAGAAAAATTATAAAAATATTTAAAATAAAAATTTATTATCGAGTTTCGAGGTTTTCACTATACACATTGTGCATCCATAAGGGGCACATATTACAATTTCTCAGGGTATTTTTAATTCTGATGTTCGCGTCATAATTGATCCAAAATTTTTCATTTTCTTTTGTTGTTTTACTTCAAAGACACCCAGTATAAGTTAGCACAAAAAGACCTCAAAACAGAAAAATTACAATAGACTTGAATAATCTATAGAAAGGAATTATAAATCTTATTATGAATCTAGAATAACATTTTAGATTTTTAAAATTATTTAGGTGTTCTTATTTTAATTTGCAACGGCTCTAGTTACGTACTAAAATTGATTCAGGGCCTAGGCGATTTCAAATATTCTCCTCTATTGAAACACGCTTTGGATGATCTACTTATATACGCTTGAGTTGCTTGTTATACCTCACAATCTGTCGAAAGCTGTCCTGGTAATACCTTTCACCAACTATATACAAGTGTATATACAGTTACCCTGTCACCGTTGTGTAGATTCAAATAAGACACCGTAATATATATATCTGTTCATTTACTATAGGTTAAAATAATTGTTCGTAAAGCAAACAGGTTTCATCGGAGATGATATTGTTTGATACATCATTTAATTACGTGTTAAAAAAACAAATCTTCCTGTATATCTTCGTACACGTACAGCTCACGCTTTTAGTAATAATTAAATTTGCAGATTTAATCACGGATTTCATTACGATATTCTATGTAAATTAGTCGATGACCATCTGTAAATAAAACAATATATACAATCGAAAACCTTTGTTTTCACGCAACAGTAATTCATACTAAATAATTACGTTATTTCAACTATAAAACGTGATGAATCTCACGACATTTGACCGTAGTGAAAAATAAAACAAACTTCTATCGATTTTGCTTACATGGAATACTTAATAGATTCTGAAAATTTTAATTGTTGTCATCAGATGAAACAGTAATTTGTTTTGACATGCTCTATAACGAGGTATCTTGACGATGCACAAACAAATTTGCTTTTAAAAATAACTCGAATATGAACACGCGATGATTGCCGCCTCGTGATAACACAACATCTAAGGTTTCCTCAAAACAAGTATCTAATTTTCTAATATTGTTTGTGAAGTGATTATAATTTTTGTTCGTAAAAAAGATACGAATACTTCTTTAATCTATTTACTTTTATCTGATTGTATAAATCAGTAACACGTGAATCATTAATGGTATTGGAATTTCGTATGTTAAAGTATGTATGTGTCATAAATACCTCATCTAAATATTTCGAATATTTTGTTGACTTTATAAGTTATTAACGTATATAAAGTCAGATATTTTAAATTTATTATAGAAATAGAAAAACATTGCGCATGCGCAGGATATATATTTAATTCAACACTCTCTCTTTTTTGATATTTCCTCCTTGTGATGTATACGTTTTGATTTATTCGCATCAAGCGATATAGCAACATAGCTTTTCTACGTTTAATAATTCGTGAATATTTTGTCTATTTTAATGACACAATGATTATAGAGTAGACGCTCGATAATATGAACATCGGGTAATCGAAATTCGCGATAACGTGAACAACCACTTTAAGAATGCTACGATTAGTCATTTTTGAACTTGATTATCCGTAGTAGTATCGAGCATATATCATTAAGAAAACTAGGGTTAAGTTCTATACACAAACGGAAAAGACTAAATTGGGCAAAAGCTCATACAAACTGGAGTGTAAATAATTGGAAAAATGTGTTATGGGAGAACGAATCGGAATTCGAATTATTCCCACATTTTTCCATAGCTGCCCAGGAGATAGAATGTTAGACTAGAGTATTTAAAAAAAAAGTGAAACATGGAGACCAAAACATCATGGTACGGGGATGCGATTGGATTGGAAAATTACGACCCCAATCGCACTGAAAAGGTGGTTAAAGCTTATGCTCAAGAGAAATATTCTGAATGGGTCTTATCCTTAATCAAGTGGCGACCACAGAGTCCTGATTGCAACCCTGATTGTGCGATCACTTGGATCATGGGGTCTGGACTTATTGCGCATGTTTACGCAAAAGAAAAAGTAATAATAAATTAGAAACATAAAGAAAACATAACTGCTCGCACAATTTTCTCAGTGTATCATGAGGAATATTGTTCCACACCCTCTACAATAGTTTCCAGAGATGGATTTTGGACGTTGGACATTCTGTTCTAATACGTCTATGCAGTTCGTCCCACAGAAGCTTTATCGGATTAAAATCCAGACTTTGGGGAGGCCAAGTCATTATTTTTAATATTCCTTCATTCCTCTGCATTAACGAGGTAGTTTTTGCATAATAGTGCGTTTTGGATCATTATCACGTCCCTATTAAGCGCAATCTTTCTAATATCTCGCGATAACTTTCCTTCCTCATTATTCGAACAATTTAAACACCATCTCTCCAGGAACTCGGAGAATTCGGGTGTTATTTACAGTTCCATAAAATTTTTACTCGTGTATTACTTAAAATATCAATACCTGGTATTATCTGTATTATATATAACTATTCTACGATTTTGAAACGTTTAGTTAAAATTGAAAGTGTTCATTCTATTATGAATGGTGGTGTATATATAAGGGCCAAGGAAACAGTTCTACACGTGTCCGTATCTTTTAAAAGGAGTTTTTTCTTAAAGCGTAAAAGAAATGTATACACTTCAGTAAATCTCGAAAATAAAAGTATATTGAAGTTGTTAAAGCTTTCAAGCTACCTGTAATTGTTTTTTTTTTCTTTTTTTTAATATTCATATGAAGGAGACACTGCGAACGTTATTAATATTCTTCCTTTTTATTTTGACTTATGAAAAAACTTCTCAAAGCAGTAAATTAATTAATATAACATACAGTAAAAGGTGAGTGCCGTTCTAATTTTCTTCGTATTTCACACTAGAATTCATCTCCTTTTCTTTATTAAAAGGCGAAAACAAAAAAAATATCTATTAAATTTTAAATTACTATTTTAAACGTCGCAAACAGTAAAATCAAGCGGATACATCTGTATACGTACGTGTAAACCGAGATTTGCCTGTATTCGAATCAGATGAAGTCTGTCGCTAGGGTCTATTAAAATTCGAACCGAACCCAAGATCAAATTAATCCGGTTTATCGGTGGTGAAATTCTACAAGAAAGAATACGTATCTATCAAACAGATGTACAAAATAGGGTATATGTAATTACTAAGCGAATGTCGACTAAACAGAAATACTGGTGAATTAATTAATTCCAGATATTAGCAGGGAAATCGATTAACTGGAAATCCGTTCAAGAAAGGACCTTGGATATTTGAGAACCGTTAGCAGGGGATATAATGAATTATGTAGGGTGGTAAAGTAGGTAATTTCGTACTATTTCGATGGAAAATTTTAAATAATAAAATATTCACTACCAATGCAATTTTGTGACCGAAGCTTCCACCACGTAAAAGCTTGAAGCCAGTCATCTTTTGAAACGCTCTAAAAATTGATGAATTGCTGAACAGCCAGAAATCACACATGATCAAATTAGGGGAATAGAGTAGATGTTCAATAATTTTTACGTTATTTTCACGTAAAAATTCAACTGTTTGCTGTGCACTGTGCGATGACACATTATCGTGATGCAACATTAACACACAAATGTTGACTGACTCAAGAACTGCAGGTAAACATTTTGAGGTATATCAGTTTGAAAGAACTGTACACATAACATTCTTGGCAGTCCTTTGCTTGGTGGCCGTTGATGGTGTTGGTGCATCTTCATGGATCCACACACGGCTCTCTTGAGGGGTAAGAATATCGTAAAATGGGATGTGTTCACTTAAACCGATTTAAAATCGTAGTAGATAATTGCGTGCACATGTCCTCTTGACAAGTCCATGTTTCGATGACTAATCGTATGTATCACGTTTGTTCTATGTCAGCAACGACTCAACTGATAGTCAGCGCTTACTGCTCAAGCATTATTTTAGTATTTAAAACGGCAGTTCCGTCGGATGTCAAAATATATAGTGTGACCCTCGTATATACAAAAATCGTTCTTTATCGCATTAATGCTCCCACTAAACCTTTCTAAATCAGCTAATTTATGCACACCGGGCTACAGATGATGAACAATAATGTAATGGTAACATAATTCATAATAAAGTTTATACGTCTAATATGATTAATAAAAAAAGAAGCTAATCCAGACGTCCATGTTTTTTTTAAATTATGCATTATTTGAACTTGAGATTTATTTCTTCCAATTTGGGTGTGCTGAATCCAAATACCACATTAGTTTTTGCATATCAATGCATTCAAATTAGCGATCACAATAATTATAGCGTCGAAGAACAATAAAGTCTTTAAAAGCTGTCTACTGTTTAACTCCAGCTTTATATGCAAAACTTAAAAGATAACCCTCGTATAATAAATTCCACCAAATTTCTCTGTTTTTGCATAAATTATCATGTTCTATATTCTATTACGATACATTTTATTAAAGAATTAAATATGTTATTATTTTTTTTTGTGGCAAAGTGTTGATGTTAATGGGCATGCTGAATTTGAAGCAGATTTATAAGAATGGATTAGTTGAAGTTATGGAGTCAATGCGAATAGTGGACACTACACAAACACAGCTAGCATATGTACATATATGGATCCACTGAAGCACGTGATAATATTTTTACTAAAGTAGATACTGTGTTAACGAATGATTTAAATTTTACGAGACTAAAACAACTTTTTGGTAATAGTGGGTGTACAGATATATGTTTACAAAGATTATTTTAATTATCCAAATATATCATTGGATATCGAAGACGTATAAAAGCATTTGGTTACATGTGGAAACATACTTGATGCTGCAAATATTTAATCGATCTTATCCACTACGCGCAGTGGCATATTGAAAACGCTACTAGAAAGGGTAAGTGTTTATTCACAATTATTACCTGCTAAGCCCCTTTCTAAGCGTGCCCTATTGCCCCGAACGTTCGGAACGCCAACGCTAATAATAATTTACCATTATCAATAAAAACATCGCAAAGATTATATGGATTGAGAGAGAAAATAACTTTTGTTTTTATTAAATATTGAACCGTATTCCTTGAATGAATATCTAAATTGTTAGAGATGATTGCTTTTAACTTTTCCATGCAGAGGTATGTAAATTACAAAATAAATATTATAATATAATAAATGCATATTTTTGTTTCATATTTTGTATCTATAGATTTTCCACCCTAAGAATACGTTTTCAACTATTTTTTTTAGGACATTATATGATAAATGCATATGCACCTGTATATTTCATTATTATTTTGCATATTTATGCACATATTCGCCATTTTCATAAGAACTGTAGTTAAATCTGAAAAACTGATTAGTATTCCTTCAACTTTGCAATAATGAAATTGACTTTTGAAGGAAAGTTTCCGCAATAATTCGAAGAATCCACAAGAAGCATTTTCCAAAGATTTGCGTAATCTTTCTTTGGGTTGTAATATTCTTTTTTATAAATTGGACAATCCGATATTTCAAAAATTGCTGAAAACTCATAGCAAAGTTAGTGATAGTCAACTAAATTTATGAAGATGTTACCGATGATATTAGAAAGGAAAAACCAAGTATCCACAAGTCCAGACAAACACAGGAGTGGTGAATGCCAATAATAACCAATACGATAGCTTCAAAGAATTAAAACCTGCAATATTAAGGTGTTGGAATAACATTCCTATTTTAGCATTCACCAAATTGATAGACAGTATGAAGAACTGGGTGTTTGAAGTTATTTTGGATAGAGTTACTAAGTTTATTACTAAGTCTAGAAAGGATTATAAATTTTTTATGTATTAATTTCATTTCTACGTAGTCTATAAAATGTTTTTAATGTTATTTTCTCTTCCTTTTGTTGTTTCTTTGTATTTTAGCGTTAACTTCGATGAATAATTTGCCGAAGATATTAATAAAACCGAATATTCTATTAAGAAGTCCATATGAAACTAGAAATTTCACTGAGTGTATATAACACGCTAACAAAATGTACAACAATTAATATTTAATTAATTATTATTTTAAAAATAAACTATTTAAATTAAATCGAAATGCATTTTGAATCCGCGTAGCATTTCAAAATTAATATCTAGTTTCACCCAGTTTCATAATAATAGATAAGATGCTACGTATTCATTATTAACCTTTATCTAACACAGCTAATTTTAAAATCTACACATAGTGTCTGCAGCTGATAGGTACAAGTTAGCCACTACGTAATTTCGCAAGTCTGCTCCATTACTAACGCATTATTTATTCTATAAAGAAGAGCATTCAGCCTCAAGAGATCAATGCCCTGGTGTCTGTGAAATATATCAGGTTATTTCGACTTGAAACAATCCATGTCCGTCAAACTGCGAGCAAAAAAAAAAAACGAAAGGAAACGCTTAAAAATGCATTCAGAAACGAACTGAAGCAATTCTACACATGTTACTCGTTTTTTTTTTTCGTTTATTATTGGAACCTGGAACGACTTGCATGGCAAATAACGCGGGGTAATTTCGTAACAGCAATTCATAGAGTATTGCAAATTTGAACCTCACATCACTCTTTTATTTCAGCTTTAGCTGACGTTTTGGAACTTGCCCCTTTTTTCCAGCAAATATTTTCATGTAACTGACTTTGATGTGCATTGATTTGTAAAATAGTTACAGGCTATTGCTTCGGTTAATCAATTTCTGCGTATTGATGTTTCAAAGCATGTTTGTCGTAATATATATTGACACATATAGACTTTCTATTTTCTGCAGGTATTTATTGTACGACACGTGGTATTTTTTTCTTCGATGAAACTTCATATCATGTCAGCCTAATCAATAGCATCAATTTCAGTATCCATAGAATTCCTTGAACTATATACACGAGAAGAAAACAATGTGTAGACAAAACAATATGTATACAGAAAAATACAATATGATATTTTTCTCGTAAGGTATATTTTCGTAAATAAGAGGTTCCTACGTTTTAGTAAGAAAATACGTATTTGTCTAGAGGCTCTATAAACAATCTAGACGTTTACTTACGGTTTCTATACAAGAAATTGTGTCAATTAACATTAATATCGATATATCAGAAAATAATGGAATATGTCTATAAGAAGTTGGTAAAAAGTTAACACCAATGACGTTCAATAATTAGCAATGGAATTCTAAATTCCCCCTCTCTCTTTCACAGGTTAATGTAGTAAAATGCATAAGGGACATCAAAAACGTCAGTGTTAAAAAAATTTCAACCGAAAGTGATACTGTTTGGCTATAAATTGATAATTAAACAATATTAATTGGATATTAAATGTTAAATGGAGACAATTTACATTTTTCATTAGCAAATCTTTGCATTATACAAATAAAATTTTCAAGTGGGTGCAAATTTGAATATTAAAACTATTATCATAAACGCAAATATAGAATTTGTTCAATCAAAATGATCTTCTCATAGGCCAGGTCCGTATTCAGTACGTGTAACTATTAAGACAGAAAAATCTGCAGAAAAAGTTTGTCAAATGTGCAAGCAATATACACTTAGATACGCGTTTAATTATTATGTTTTAGGAAATTAAAATTTATTTGTCGTATTTATAAATTATATATTTATTTATTGCAGTAAATAACCATATATATTTTTTTAATTTTCCATAGTTAAATTATGCCTACGGCCTCCTTAAATTCTCGGCCTGATACAGAAAAAAGAAACTTGAAACAACCCTTGTAAAAATAATCTCAAGTTTTTCCGTCAAAATGTGCTGTCAAACAGCTGCTTCCAACTCACTGTCGTTCTTAAAACGACGTCCCGTAAGGTCTTTTATTAAATTAGAAAACAAATAAAAATCACAAGGAGTCATATCCGGACTATGGGTGATCGAATTCTTGAGAGCCACAGAGATTTTGATTTTTGAACTCCTTTCTAATACCACCGGTAACATCTTCATAAATTTCGTTAACGTGTTTCTTGCATGAAGTTGAGAAACTGGGTACATAAATGGGTTTATCATCAACTTTTATATAAAGGAATATTACAACACAGAAAAAGGTTATAATTATTGCAAAGTTGAAGGAATGCTAATCAGTTTTTTAGATTTTATTACAGTTCTTATGAAAATGGCGAATATATGCATAAATATGTAAGACAATGATGAAATATGCATATGTGCATAAAATGCTGAAATTGTAAGATAAAAGAATATTGAAGGATATATATATATTGCAAAAGATTTAAAAAAATTCTGCCTGCATTATGTGTTTCATTAGTAGTGGGGTATTTTCTACGACATCTTCTTTTATAGGCATACCATTGTGTTAACATTTCTCTAAGACTGTTGGTTTCAAACTGGTCCATGACATTATAAGATTTAATACAGCATCCCCTAAACTGTAATTTTGTAATGAGGCACTAATGTTTTGTATCTTTTGCTAGCAGTTGTGTTAATAAGTTTCTCCGATAGTGAAGCTTGGTTATATATGCATAAATATGTAAGACAATGATGAAATATGCATATGTGTATAAAATCCAGTCTTTACTTATAACATATCACAAAAAATACAATCCCAATTAATCTTGTTTATGACATATTTACTCTAGGATCAGGTTTTATACACAAAAATTACAATGCCACCTAGAAACTCGAAAAGGACGAATTTGAAAATCAAAATACGAAAGGGGGCCGTTGTTTTAATTAGAGCTCCCAGTTAAGCTAATTCTATAAACAATTAGCAATCAATGAGAGGAATTTGTTTGCATTTCCGCCTTGTTAATTCTTTTCGAATCATTTTATTTGCTGCTTTAATACCTTTAGCGTTACTTTGTTATCTAAATAAAAGGAAACGTTGTTTTTTAATTACTTACGTCCTTGATGTTTATCTAACGTCAACCTTTCTGTATTGTTGACCCCATCCAGATTTTAGGCAGAGAGGAGATAATGGCAATACACAATGAAATGGAGGAGAAGTGTTGCGTTAAAGGAACAGGTCAATGTCTCTCTTAATTGCAGGCAAAATCCTTATTTTTATTTGTTTTAAAATACATTTGTAATTAGGGTGTATACTTTATCGTGACTGAAGTCCAAGTTCTTTCTTCCATGTTGGACAGAGTAGATCATAAAATGCGAGCAAGTAAGTTCTAACCGAGAAATATACCAATTGCGTTCACTACAAAATCAAAAAGACATTTCTGTGTATGTTATAGAAGTAACGCAGCATTTTATTGCTTTGTATGCAAATGTCACGTCAATTATTATTAAGGAAAATAAAAATGATACGTTGGAAGGTGAGATTGCTGATGTTTTCGCGAAAATAATTTAAAGCTTAACTTACACAAAACAAATATAATATAAAGTTTTGAAGATCAACAAATAACATCAACTAATAAGTTTTGGGGTTTATTACTTCGACAGCTTGTTATTCTGGAAAGAGCAAGTATACGTGCGTGATATCTACTGCAGTTTACGTTGAAACAGCATTATCAGCTTACCATACATATACAACATATAGGATCGCGGCTATTATATGGTATAATCTTCTAGGGAAACTAGAGAGATGTCGACAGGATGTTTATCCTGCTTTAGAAACATCTTTAATCTGAAAAAAAGGGAGTCAGTTGAGTGTTTGAGAGAGAACTGTATACTTACCTTATCTGCGTTATACATTTATGAATATGAAGCTAGTGACAACTATAACACCCGAGAATGCCAAAAAAACAACGTGTGGGTGTATATGTAGGGCTATATTACGATCAAAAAATACATTATGCCACCTTCGCTGCTTAAGTCCAAAGTTTTGCTATGACATTGTCCCAAGTCTGTCCTGGCCTTTCTCTTCTATTAGTCTTCGAAATATTTGCGTTCCATATTCTTCTCGGTTGTCTCAAATTATCCATTCTTTGAAGATGCCCCCAATAAATTCCAATACTGAATTACTTTGTAAATCCTTTTCACTTTTTCCCACAACCACTACATCCTCTGCAAAGACTCCTTCAGATACTTTGACTCCAGTGTTTTATTTAATTTAATTGTAAATATTTTTTCCATTATTTGTATTATTATTTTATACGTATAGATAAGAGAAACTAGTAAATATTATACACCGTGTCACCAAGACTTTGAAGTATTACGCCTTATGAAGCATAACTCTCATACGTCTGTAAAACAAGAGAAAAGGGGTCGCTACCTGCTTATGGTAAGATAGCGGACGTGATTAATGTGACCTTGTGATAAGGCGTACTTTGGCCTAATACGCGTTACACATTTAATAGCAGTTTCACTTTGTCAGCCGAAGAAAACAGAGTCAGTGTAGTTATGAGGGCTGTGTATTTAAAACGGTACGAAGCTGTGTTTCTTTGCATTCACCCGAAAGGACCTAAAATGTCGATAGCGGCCGCATCATGATACATACACTAGGGTGACAGAATAAAATAGACACCTACTAATTAAAAAAAAATACTCTATTCTCGTTATATATACAACATATTTTAAAATTTTTAAATTAGACTAATATTTTGTCGATCCACCTTTACTTGCGTGAAGTGCTGCAAGTCGTCGTGGCATAGAATCTATTAATGGTGTCTTCTGGAATATTTAACCACTCTTCTGTAACAGCTGCCACGAGTTCTTCCTTATTGCTGGGTTTTCGGGGTCGTTTCGCCATATTTGTCTGGATTATGTGCCAAACATTCTCTATCAGATTCATGGTGATTGGCCTGGCCATGCTAAAATCCGTGTGGCAGGGTGCTCCATCCTCCATAAAAGTGGCGTTTTCTTTAGATAAAATGGCGTTGTCGAATATCGGTAGTAGTCCTTCTATTAATATTTGGATATATTTTGTCGCATTTATATTTCCGTCGCAGATTACTAATTGCGATCTTCCACCATACCATATCGCGCCTCACACCATGATGTTCACGCCGCCGTATTTCACCGTCTGATGCAAAAATTTGTCGTCCAGATGCTGCGACGAACGTCTCCGGAATATTTAAAAATTTACTTATTCCACGTTGCGAAGCGCCGCGTTCACTCTGGCCAACGATGCGACCCCGGCTGAAGTCGCTAATATCACTCGAACCTTGTAAGCGAGGCATAGTTGTAACGATATTAAACTATAACGAATTCCTTCCCATACATCTACCCCTACCCTAATGAGAAAAGAGAAAGTTAAGAGGTTATCGCTGAAATTGAGGCCTATTTTGAGGCAAAAGATAAATCGTTCTACAAAAGTGGTATTGAAATGTTAGAGCGGCGCTGGAAAGATTGCCTTGCTCTTGATGGAGATTACGTTGATGAATAAAGCTAATTTTGAACCAAAAAAACCGTGTTTTCTTTGTTAGGCCCGGGACTTTTCAACCCATGTGTTAAGCTATGAAAGAAAAATGGATGATTTTTCGAAAAATATAAAGGTTGTGGCAAACAAATTGTGACTCTCGTTCGAAAAAGAAAAAAAACTAATGACATATACAAATACTTATGAAACGAAAAGTCCACAAATTCTTTTTGCGAAACATTTCACTCGCATTAGAGACAATATTATATGCTTTTAATAACGAGGATGATGTTATAGATTGCTGGAAGTTATTGGTTTTCCTTTCGAAAAGATTGGAAAAGGAAATAATAGATCGTGATGATATAATAAGATACCGCACTGAATATTTATGAACCAAGAGATATGGTAATGAAGGGAGAAGAAGCATTGTGTTTACTGATTAATGGTAGGTCATTGTTTGTCACTTCATATTAAAACCGTGGGTTGACAACACTGCAAATACATCTTGACAAGTTTTCATTAAGGATTTGATTGCAAAGCTACCGCAATGAACGGATTGAGGACAACAATATGCACTTTAATTGTTGACAACGTTACAGGTACCGTATATCATTTCCTTCATAAGAAAAACTCCGCAGATCCTTTGTTTCTGACTCTTAAACTTTCTTATTACCTAATTTGTTTGCAAGTTTACTGATAGTCGTCGACAATGGGCACTAAAAAAAGAAAAACATGAAATCGCACATTGGTTAAATCGTCTATCTAAAAGTATAAGTATAACAAATGTGTACTTGAAGAAGCAGCTGTTGATATGGTAATGATTTCCACACAAGGAAAGCCTAATACTATCCAATTTATTAATAAGCAAGATCTAACTGATTCGATGAAAGTCCTTTGTTAGGTCGGTATACACAACATCTACCTGCATTTTCCAGCATCTACAGTATCAGACTAATATTAAGTAATAGTAACAAGATTAGTTACTGCAGATTACTGAGCAAGGAAACCGTGCTGGTTACTTAAAATCCAGCATCTAACTTGAGTATAAATATACTTATATAAACATTTCTCAAACACTTTAGTAAAATTATTTAGTCAAGCTATAGGTTGGTAAATGGAAACAACACACAAATTTTACAAATAGGCAAAGTACATTGACAATTTTCCATACAGATGTTATAAAAGTAAGACTAAACAAGTAACAAAGAGGGGAAGCAAACATATGCGCATAATTCCTAATCAGAAACGATTTAAGAGCATCTCAGACACAGAACCGGGGTCAACCACACTAGCAACTGGAGAAGTAGCATGGAAGGTATACCGCTTGGAAAAAATCTTTAAAACCGTCCACTATGGAAGGTGGATCGTTATACATGTCGCCGTAATAATTCTTTAGAGCTTTAGGAATACCACTCCCATCCCTCCGAGAATGCACAAATTACCAAAAATATCTGGGATTGGTTGAAATAGAGAAGTCACGTGTTAACCACAAGGTGGTTTTTACTGCAATAAACATATCTAGGTGTTTATAAGTTGCAGCATAAAATGCTGAACAAGCATCGTCTACATTGGTATAATTTCAAATAAATATCCAATCTGTAGGTAACAATAACTTGTACAAATTAAAAAGGTCTGCACGCTTAAAGTTTACACTTCTTATATTTCTTATCTTCATTACCACACATAAGAGTAGATCATGATGATGGGGTTGATAAATACAGCGCCAAATCACGGTGATCCATCTTCAGCCACCAGTAGGAACATCTTCCTGTGAAGTTATTTACACTTATCAATTAGCTGGATCTCCTTTACCCAGAGACAATTCTATGAGAGATTTGGTTGTTATTTTCGACTCGAAACTTGGGTTTCGTCATACGTATTAACCGACCTTTTTCTCCTATAACAGCTATTTTTCAGCTTTATTTTGCTTTTGTTCGGTCTAGATAGGAATATGCGCCCTTATGCGTACCTACCCGATACGAGGATTTAGTCGCAATACTCTACTGGAGATGTTTAATATTAATTCTTTAAAATTACGTGGCAAACAAGCTGAGTACAGATTCTTATTTGGTTTACTTAAAAATGGCCTTCATGGCTCTGAATTGTTCGATCAAATTAATTTTATTATTCCACGTCTGGGATTCAGGCAAAGAAACGTATTTTATTGTCAAACACCAAGAACATGTGTAATGGCTTCAGCTCTATGAATAATGGTGTGTTAGACATACATACATACTCGCTGCTTGCCATCTCTTTTCGTATTATGTAAAGCACTTTGGGAGTGGATGTGGATAGTTACAGTTTGTTCTAATTTACTATAAGTATATTGTAATTTAATCAGCCTTCTTTTTGGTTAGTTTTATGTTTACTCCTAAGTTTTACATGTGTACATTTATTTTATTATATTCACCTTGTAATTAGATATTTATTTTATCTGTTGGGCAATAAAATATTATTATTATTCTCATTGTCAGGACGAACAAAGTAATGTAACATACACTACCGCTCAAAAGTGTTTAGGCATTCTCACTGACAGTAAAAATGTATAAAAACTCAGCAAAAATGTTAATAATATTTATTTTTTATGTACAGATACACGTACATGAATAAAAATATATTAAATAAATGTGAAAATTAAAACGTTTAATTTAAATTTTGCTTTCATCTATGTGACCTCCTCTTGATTTAATAATTGCAGCACACAATCGAGGCATTCTCGCAATAAGTTTTCCCAGAGTTTCTTGTGTTATTGAGGTCCAACTCGATTGTAATTTCTTCCACACGTTAGTAGCTGATGTCGGAGCCGATTTCCGTACTTCCCGATCTAGTTACTCCCATAGTAACTCGATTGGATTCAAGTCGGGGCTCTGGGGAGGCCATTCCATAATTTTGAGAGTTCCTTCCTCTTCTAAATGGCGTAAATAGTCTTTACATAATTTAGAGGAATGCTTTTGGTCATTATCTTGCTGGAAAATAAAATTTTGACCCAAAAGTCGAATTCCGGAAAGTATTGCGTGGTTCTCTAAAATTTCGCGGTAGCCTTCTTTTTTTAATATACCGTCAATTTTCACAATGTCCCCTACACTAGTGCCAGCAAAACAGCCCCAAATGATGATAGAACCTCCACCATGCTTCACGGTAGCAGCAATACACTCTTTTCTAGCACGTTCACCCACAGATCTTCTTACGAATATGCGTCTTCGGGTTCCGAGCTCAAATTTGGACTCATCCGTCCATAGGATGTTGTTCCACTCTTCTATGGTCCAGTGTTGGTGTTCCCGAGCCCATTTAAGTCGCTTTTGATTGTTTTGTTTGCGTAGTAATGGCTTTTTCATCGCAATACGTCCATGGAGTCCGGCTTTCTGTAGGTGACGTTTGACTGTAAAAACACTAACTAGTTTTTGGCGACCAACATTTGATTCTGCGGTGATTTATGGGGCTGTTTTGCATCTATTTAACTTGCTGGTAACCACTATTCTGCGATCATCTGTAGATGTTGTCGCTTTTGGCCTTCCACTCCGTCTTTTATTAAGAAAACTGCCAGTTTTCCGATATTTTTTTACGTTATAGTCAACCGTAGCGTGATGTATTTTCATTTTTTTGGCAATTTGTTGATTACTTATGCCACTTTTATGGTAAGCTATTATAAGCGCACGTGTTTCCGTACTAATTTCTCTTCGCGGAGGCATTTTAAAAAATTGTCACACGATATTTCGCTCACGGCATGAATAGAGTAACCAATACCACACTGCAACTGACCATAGGTTACAGATTTCACTATAATATTCTAGGAAGGTAATTTACACATTAATACCTAGAATCTAACAGATGACTAAATTTACCCAGTAAATTCAGACTGATTGTTATTGTAATTGCACCGCAATAAACAGTTTATGGTAATCCGACCAAATGCAGGTAAATGATAGTAAACCTTATGCGATATAATGGGTGTTTATCTTACTGAACTACATTTTAAATACGTATTTCATTTTATTATAATGTTTTTTTGGTAAACATATTACTATATGAATAATCCATGAAAACAGGGGTGCCTAAACACTTTTGAGCGGTAGTGTACTTCTGGGTGCAGTTTATTTATTGAGAATTACCGTTTCAAAGTTTGCACTTCCAAATTTAAAGTGTAGATGTACGTATATAATTTGTATGTACCTATCGGCTTTTACATAACGTCGGAAACATTTTGTTTTTCGTTTTACCGATAACACGGCTCAAAACTTTAGACACTTCGAGATTACTAACGTTTTTTGAATAGATCTTCAAAATATAGTGTAATTTGAAATCCATGTTAAAGCCGATTTTATTCAAGTTATACTATTTCTAAAAGTGTTTGTATATCTTTAGGTTGAAATATTGAAATATATGAAGACAATCGGAACATGTTCTGAGAAAGTACACAAAACACAGATAAAATGTATATGTAGATAGAAGCATGAGTAGATATATTACACAATATATCCCAGGATGTTTACATAAGGTAAATACAAAATATATATTTGAAAATATATATTTTAGGTGTGCAAATATACAAGGTAATATATTTCTATTCAGTTTAAGGACATATAACAAAGTATAATAAAGTTTTCTTTTCAATAGTTTCATAATTTCGTTGTAATTGCAACGTTTACAATATTTCTTTCATAATACTACCTGCTTGTATTAATTGCAGCGATAATTCTGATAAACGTTGATTAAATATGAAGTAATAACATATTTCTATGAATGTCTCACTTTACTTTATCAAAATACTACAAAATACATGACTTAATGTATAATGTGCTAATGTCGATACCAACAGATATTACAATCTGAAAGAGACAATGAAGAAATGGGTCTGTTATAATTGTTCGCACAGAAACTATAATATAATAGTAATTTTTCTCAATTGCTTCATCAATTTCTGTGGAACTAGTATGGATGTTGTAATTGTGCAAACAATTGCTTAGCTTAAAATAGTAATAATATAGTAATTATAATCATAATAAGAACTTCGAGCGTCTCAGCTTCTGTCGTAAGTGCTAGAGCATAACGAAGGCTACTGCATACTGCATTGTTTATAATCGAATAAGTTTGTAAGAATCACTAGATTGGTTATGTTAATGATATTACTTACTTGGTAAAAATATTATATAATGTAATACAAAACAATGAAATGAATAGTCACTTTAAGGACGCAAAAATTCATGTATTGTTGTTTGTCTGAAATCGTATTTGTAATTTAGAAAGAAGCTCCAAAGACTCTGTATCTCCGTGATTTTCGACAAAACTTTTGAGTGGCTTGGTCAGGGTAATAGCTTTACCATAATTTGGGATAGCTTCTGTTGACACTGGAACCTCATCGACATCAGAATCTTCCGAAAGTTCTTGTATTTCAATTGGATTTGCAATTTCTTGTTCTGAATCTGGATCTTCAACATACAAATCTTCATCTACGTTCAACAAATCATTAAGGTTTTCATTATCCGTCAATTTCAATAAATTCTTATTTTTGAGGATATTTGAAAGTACAATAAGAGGCAAATCATGTTCTAGGTCAGATGTATCAGCCTCAGTTAACTGGTCTTCACTTTGCATATTTACGTGATTAAATCCAGCTTTGCGGAAGCAATTTTGAACTGTCTCTTTGGTTACTTGGTCCCAAGCGGTTATTGCCAAATAAACTGCATCCAGTGGTGTAATTTTCTTTATTAACTCAAAAGCTGTACCAGCAGTTTCAATGTTTACTAGCAGCTGTTTGAGTATTAGACTTCGTTAATAAGTTTTAAAATTCTTTATAATCCCCTGGTCAAGTGGTTGACAAGCTGATGTACAATTAGGGGGTAAAAATAATATTTTTATATTATTTAAGCGAACGTCTTTCGGCTGAGATCCCGCATTGTCTAAAAATAACAAAATGTTTCTTTTTTCTTTAGCCATTTTCCAATCTAGGTCTTGCAACCACTCTGTCATAATTTGTCCTGTCATCCAAGCTTTCTTATTGTATTTCCAAGTTACAGACAGGTTATTTATATTAATGTTTCTAAAAGCTCTAAGTTTAGCTGCCCTACCAATAACTAGGAGTTTTTCTTTTTCACTCGCCATATTTGCACAATGCAAAATTGTAAACCTCTCTTTGGGATACTTACCCCCAACACATTTTTCCTTCTTTAATGTGAGCGTTTTGTCGGGTAGAGCCCTAAAATACAGGCCTGTCTCATCGGGATTATAGATGTCTCTCGGTGAAAAAGAAGGACATTTTTTTAAAAACGATGAAACATCTTCAGCATTAACCGAAGCTCCTTCTCCCGAAATCGCCTTAAAACTTATGTTGTGGCAGATTCTAAATTTATTGAGCCAACCAGAAGCATTGAATGTAGAATGTTCCAAAGAAGCGGCTATTTTTCTTTATTTTATTTTTTGTCCAGTTAAGAGAACATTTTCTCGTGTCCGCGTCCGTTCAAGAGAATGCCCATCCAAGAAAGAGTTAATACAATGGAAATTATATTGAGAGCCGGTCGGGACCATGAGAAACTGTCCGTTTAAGGGAGGTGTCCGTGTAAGAGGGGTGTCCGCGAAGGAGAATTACACTGTTACTTCTGGCATAGTATTCCAAGTAAACTTTTTAATCTGGCGCCTTCATTAACGTTACAAAAGACCTATTAATGATATCACACTGAAATTATTGCCTCGACATACATAAATCCATTAATTACATATGTATGTATACGATATTCAGTATGTAAAACAATATTTTCACATGCATTTCATATTTTTATTCCATGTTTCTTATTGAATACTGAAATGTGTACATATCCACGTGCTATAATTTCTATATAAAGACGTTATAAACATAAAAAGTTGATTGTATCTTGAACATTTAATATAAGCAAGCGCGTTACAAATAGAACAATAACAAAGCAAACTCAACAGGATGGTAGAAACTTTAGATTTCGATATATAGATAGAGATATCTAAATTTACCTTGTATAGCAATTCTAATGTAACAGATTAAAATCAGAATATTCACGTAGGAGGAAAGAACATTAAAAAATTTATCGTAAATTCATTCATCGGTTTAACATTTCTATTTAAAACCCGCATACGTAAGACATCATTCAATGGCATTGCCGAAAAAAAAAACAACACGCTTCTGTTGATTTCTGCTGCTAGTAAAAGTTCCAGACTCCCACATGAGTGAATCAGAAGGTATTAAAGTAAAATGCATGCACGTGAAAGATCTGTATATAAAAAATACCACATACATTTCCTAGAATATACGGTACATTTTTCATATAATCAAATCACGTTTCATTTCTCGGAAGATACGTTTCAAAGATCAGTTATTGCTTGTAGTAGGATTTTTACCGGTAGTCAGGTCATTGATAAATAAACAACGGTTTTATTTAATACTATACTCGTAAATGAATGATGCGTACAAATTTACATAAAGCATGTTTGTTCAATGATATATGGAAGTTAATTTCAACAAAATCAAGTATATTTTTCAATTTATTAACAGAATCGAAAAGATTTGATGTCGTTCTATTGTGGTAAGGTATTTTTTTTTTATTTTATTCATTCAAGGGCGTTCCCGATTCATTAAACAAACAAACACGATACATAAAAAGAGCATAATTATCAACTCGCCAGGTTCGTAGTAAACCGCTGTAAACATAGCCACACAAAATTAGCAGCTCATTTGATATGTAGGTATTAAAAGTGATTTGAACTCACATTTAGTCTCCTGGTGCAGTTGGTAGCAACAGTAACGCAGAGGACGGGGGTTCGAATCCTACAGTGATTGATATTTTTTCAGAAATTTAAAAACGTCGGTTAAATGGAAGGAAATCGTAATTTTATAAAGATGTAACCAATCACATGCATAAAATGGATACTCTAACTTACTAAGAACATTTGCATTGCGTTTGAATTTTCGATTCTTTTCTATATCCGAAAGTATTTTAAATAAATTCCAATACTATGGACCTTATATTGTATAAATGCTCAAAGTAATAAAAGAGTAATCACTTTGGTAGATGATATTAACCGACTTCGTCTTAGGTTACTTTTTTAAGCGCAATTTACACATAGTTGGCGCCGCTCCCTTGCTGATAAAATCGAGCAGCCCCAAAGATGTAATCGAAAATATACACTATCATTTAGAAAACTCGTTTCCGTATTATCTATCAGGATTTGAGTTAGACTAAGGTAAAAGGATGATAGGAATTATTACATTTTTGAGATCAAATCATACTACCCGCTTAATAGAAACATCTGTGGCTACTAGAGGTCGCTAACAGTATTTTTGGAAGGAAGAAAAAGAATTTCTAATACAGAATCGGTCTAATTTTTGTTTTGTGTTATCAATGACATAATAATAAGATGTAATTTATTTAAACAGTTAACTTCAACTAAAAACGTGAATTTAAAGCTTCTGAATTGCAATTTGTTATTGGATCGTTCTCAAAATTTATAAATGTGCCTTCATTTGTTTCGTGCGGTGGAATGATGTCATTCCTAGTAAATGGTGCATTTATTGCGTTTTAAGGGATACGTTAATTTTGAATACATACGCCTAGATTCGCTAGAATCACGTTCTTGTTGGATTTTCTTGTTTTAACCGGTAGAGATATCAACTTTAAACCAATAAACAAAGTGTGTGAAGTGCTGGTGTCCGTTGTATTCGTTTTAATTGAAAGTTTCTATCTTTAACGTGAATAAAAATTTAGTGTACCGCGAATTTAGTCCTCAGATGAACTGAATGAGCAGTCTAATTAGAAGTTAAAAACTCCAGAAGGATTAGGAATTAATTAGATACGTAAACACACTCAAGAAATTCCAGGGTCAACGAAAGGTCAGCTATCAATTTTTTTCTGCAAATTTTTGGAATTTTTTGAACTGGAAAATAATTATTTATCGAGATGTTTCTAGATTCGATTAACTATAGGGAGTTCAGTACTTGTATTTAGTTAGTAAGGTTTAAAAGTGTTTATTTGAAAAGTGTTATATTTGTAAGTTTAGAAAGGTAAGTATAGTTTCATAAATTTTATGATAGATCTTCGTAAATCTAATTTTGACTTTTATTATTGACTAGTAAGGAATTAGACACCGTTATTGGAATAAACAAATTCGTAATACCTAAATTCAGCCTTTGAATATTCAAAAACAAATCAGTTAACCACGTGTTCAATACAGTGTGACCGAAAAAGTGATTAAGTTAGTATTTCGGAAGCTGATCTTTTTAGTTTGTTTAAAATCGTTTCTATTAACAACATTTTCCTACACCTTTATTGTTGGCATTAGCATACTATGATGATAGTTTTTGTGTTTAAGATAACAATTATTTTTTTTAATCAATTTGAATATATACAAACTTTTGATATAGTAAACCAGGCAATATCACTGTAACACATGGGCTGAAAAGCCCCGTGCCTAACAAAGAAAACACGTTTTTTTTGGTTCAAAATTAGCTTTATTCATCAAAGTAATCTCCATCAAGAGCAACGCAATCATTCCAGCGCCGCTCTAACATTTCACTACCACTTTTGTAGAACGATTTATCTTTTGCCTCAAAATAGGCCTCAGTTTCAGCGATAACCTCTTCATTCATGCGAAATTTCTTACCGGCGAGCATTTTTTTGAGGTCTGCGAACAGCCAGTAGTCGCTGGGAGCCAAATCTGGCGAATACGGTGGATGTGGGAGCAATTCGAAGTTCAATTCATGTAGTTTTACCATTGTTTTGATTGACTTGTGACACGGTGCGTTGTCTTGATGAAACAAAATTTTTTTCTCTGCCATATGCGGTCGTTTCTTTGCAATTTCGGCCTTCAAACGCTCCAATAACGCTATATAATATTCACTGTCGATGGTATTTCCTTTCTCAAGATAGTCGATGAATATTACACCACGCTCATCCCACAATACCGAGGCCATAACCTTTCCAGCCGATTGTTGTGCTTTCGGGCGCTTTGGACGAGGTTCACCAGTTGCTGTCCACTCAGATGACGATCATTCATTGTCACATATCGATCCATGTTTCATCCATTGTCACATATCGTTTAAACATGGCCAAACACTGCTCAGAATCATCAACACGTTCTTATTTTGGTCAACAGTGAGCAAACGCGACACCCACTCTGAACAGAGCTTTCTCATAGTCAAATGCTCATGCAAAATAAAGCCAATACGTTCTTTTGATATCTTTACGATGTCAGCTAACTCACGCAACTTCACTTTTCGATCATTCAAAACGATTTTGTGGATTTGTTTGATGTTTTCTGGTGTTACCGCCTCATTTGGACGTCCACTGCGTTCTTCATCATCGGTGTCTCTACCACCACGTTTGAAGTCAGCAAACCAACGTTTTATTGTTGTTTCTGATGGAGCGGAGTCCCCATAACACTTTTCAAGCCATTGCTTCGCTTGAACGGTATTTTTTCCCATCAAGAAGCAGTGTAAAATTAAAGCACGAAATTGTTTTTGATGCATTGCTTTGAAAATAACAAAAGTAGCGTGACTCTTAGCACAATAACTCACAAACTAATGAATATAATATCATGAAATTTTAACAGCTGTCTTTTGAAGGTTAGTACTAACTGAGAGAAAGGTGACTACAATAAAACTAGCGTCATCTATGTGTTAGGCCCGGGACTTTTCAACCCATGTGTTATCTCCTAAAATCAGTTCAGAGCCATGGATAGCTTCACGTTACCATGGAATTAAGTTTTGACTTCCTTCTACGTAGCTTTCCTTCTTACTAACTTATATTACAACGTTAAAAATGAAACAACAACCAACTTTTTATTTTGACACTTCAAAAATATAGACAAATTTTCTAATCCTCAGGAGAAAACGTCAAATTTGGTAGATGAAAAGGTTACATTACTTATTATTACACATGTGCCTGTAGCGCAACCCCTGGGTTCGAAACCCGAAATCTCGGTACTGATAGCCAGCCCTATAACGAATCTTTTTCTAATTGATTATACCAATTTTGCAATTTTAATATGTTAGATCTCATAAATTTTGTGTAAATCTCACTCACAACTTTAAAATTGGTATCAAATTGGTATGAGTGACATTAAAAATTACGAAACGTGATGCTTAGGTAATTTGACAAATTGCATTTGTTCCTTAAGTTTTAAATAGAATATATCGAATGTACTAAATAAGACTGTTGCTGTTTGCAACCTATAGCAGTAAATTTTTCAGCTGTACCAGTACTTTTTAATAACATTGTAGATGCAGTTATCTACATATTAATCTTTTTTATTTCTAATCTCATCTGCTTACTATCCTTTAAGTCATCACTAATAATTCTATTCTCTTAAAATAGATTTATAAGCCTTCAATCCATTACAATCAATTTTGTTTGATATGGATTCACAAACTGCATAAAAATTATCAAAAAGAAAAATCAAGCTTTGAATGCTCGTATGATTCTATCGCATTCTGCATAAAAAAAATACCGTAAAAAGTGAAAATTTTATATTACTTGTTATTCCTTATCAAAAATAGATAATCTCCGTGAAAGCAATTATTTTCGTTTATATCTCATTAAATTTAGAATCAATTTAGACTCCTTTTTGGTTGCGTTTAACACCAATCAAGTAGGGGAAAAAACACGTAGCTCTGAGATTGATGGGATTTTTTCTTGTTTCTACACGTAACACGATAAATCAATCAGAGATTTTCATTGAGAAGATGACAATATCGTATTACAATGGTTCGCGAAAGGTTACCGATTTTAGGCATGTAATAATACGATAAGGATCAAATGTACAAAAATATTAAGGCAAATTGAAATATGATATTTGCGGAGAAATTGCCTATAGTGCTAATTCAAAGATTGGTACCAATCAGATTACTAAAGTGGGGATATTCGTCGTTATATACAGTGTTCTCGATTCAATGTCTCATATAATATCCGCATCGAGTAAAGTTGTCTGACAACTTATCATTTATACGGGTGAATGTATATCATCCCCTGTTATCTATTTTCTTTCACTGGTCAACAGGTATTTGTTTCTATGGAAATGTCCCGTATAACTTCCAAAAAGCTAATCTTTCGCAGCTTCTCATGGATCTTAACACATGGGTTGAAAAGTCCCGGGCCTAACAAAGAAAACACGGTTTTTTGGTTCTAAATTAGATTTATTCATAACGTAATCTCCATCAAGAGCAACGCAATCATTCCAGCGCTGCTCTAACATTTCAATACCACTTTTGTAGAACGATTTATCTTTTGCCTCAAAATAGACCTCAGTTTCAGCGATAACCTCTTCATTCGCGCGAAATTTCTTACCGACGAGCATTTTTTTGAGGTCTGCGAACAGCTAGTAGCCGCTGGGAGCCAAATCTGGCGAATACGGTGGATGTGGGAGCAATTTGAAGTTCAATTCATGTAGTTTTGCCATTGTTTTGATTGACTTGTGACACGGTGCGTTGTCTTGATGAAACAAAATTTTTTTCTTTGCCATATGCGGTCGTTTCTTTGCAATTTCGGCCATTAAACGCTCCAATAACACTATATAATATTCACTGTTCTGATGGTATTTCCTTTCTCAAGATAGTCGATGAATATTACGCCACGTATATCCCAAAATACCGAGGCCATAACCTTTCCAGCCGATTGTTGTGCTTTCGGGCGCTTTGGACGAGGTTCACCAGTTGCTGTCCACTCAGATGACGATCGTTTTGATTCCGGAGTGAAGTGATGGATCCATGTTTCATCCATTGTCACATATCGATGCAAAAATTCCGGTTTGTTACGGTTAAACATGGCCAAACACTGCTCAGAATCATCAACACGTTCTTGTTTTTGGTCAACAGTGAGCAAACGCGGCACCTACTTTGAACAGAGCTTTCTCATAGTCAAATGCTCATGCAATATAAAGCCAATACGTTCTTTTGATACCTTTACGATGTCAGCTAACTCACGCAACTTCACTTTTCGATCATTCAAAACGATTTTGTGGATTTTTTTTAATGTTACCGCTTCATTTGGACGTCCACTGCGTTCTGCATCATCGGTGTCTCTACGACCACGTTTGAAGTCAGCAAACTAACGTTTTATTGTTGTTTCTGATGGAGCGGAGTTCCCATAACACTTTTCAAGCCGTTGCTTCGCTTGAACGGTATTTTTTCCCATCAAGAAGCAGTGTAAGATTAAAAGACGAAATTGTTTTTGATCCATTGTTTTGAAAATAACAAAAGTAGCGTGACTCTTAGCGCAATAAATCACAAACTAATGAATAGAATATCATGAAATTTTAACAGCTGTCTTTTGAACGTTAGTACTAACTGAGAGGAAGGTGACTGCAATAAAACTAGCGTCATCTATGTGTTAGGCCCGGGACTTTTCAGCCCATGTGTTATAAATGTAGATTGGTCGTTTTTGAAATCCGATACCAATATAGACTTTGCTCTTGGCAACTTTTATAAGATGTTAAACAATTCTGTTTCTAGATATCCATCTTGCTTTTCAACTAATACAATTAACAACTTTAATTCGACGCAAATGGAAGGCCATACATAATCAATTTTTCTATGATCAATTTAAAAGGTTTAGAAAATTATGCAAAGATGATATTTCTGATATTTACTCTAATTATCTTGGGCAAATTGGAAAAGGAAATAATTTCAATATATTCATGCAAAGCGCATACCTAAAACATTCATTCACAATGGCATCTGGGAGATTGCTCCAAAAAGAAAGAATAACTTTTAGCTATCTCTGATTTTGTCTTAAAGTTATATTAAATAAGTATGTCGCTAACTGAGAGTTCCTTCGAAAAATATACGTACTCTGGTGGAAAACCTCAGGCTCTTTACTTGTCAAATGGTTTCTTTTATTAAAATTTTTGTTTGTTTTAAATTCAAATGTATATATGTAATACTAAGTCATTGAAACAACCAGGATTCTGTAAATATATTGACAAACAAAATGTTTATATATCGAATGCGTTTTGGAGATTTAATAAAAACTTTTTTGGTAGAAACTATAAATTGATCTAATAAGTTCAGCTACAAGATGACATACATATATGGAGCGAACAGCTTACATTACGTAACTGAGGATAAGATTGTATTAGTAACTTTCCAGCTTTAACCATGCTCGAATCCCCCAATCTCTTGACTGTCCCAAACCGTTTCAGCCGGGTTAAAATTACAATGATATGGTGGTAACCTCAATACCGTGTGACCACTAGCCTCTGGATAATTATTCATTTCATACTGATGTTATGGTTTGTTTCTCCCCCCAACTAATTCACATTATAACATTTGTAAATTATGTACGTTTTTAATATAAACCAAGATATATCTGTTTTTTTAAACAAAGAGGTATGTGTTTCGTGAATTTGAATACTATGACATGGTTTGAAGTATGTACACGCTTAAAACTAGATGACTTGGCTGTCACTTTTCCTCTTTACTGGGCTCTCTAATTGTGGTAGATGTTAAGTCTTGCGCTTTCAGTGAGATAGATACCTGTCACATTTACTAGTTATGATAGTAACTAGTAATAATACTCCTTCTTTTTGAATTATAGGGAGTTCGATTAATTAAAAAGGCGTGATATATTTATATAATTTTTTTGTACATAAAAATTCGAACTCAAGAATGAGCACAATAAATATACGAAATATTATTTTAAGTACTTAAAGTCGTAAAATTTGCACGTAAGCCAAAACACAAAGGTCTATTACAATCCACTTTATGGTGTGTTATTAATAAAGTCATTCTGTATATATATCACGTCTTTAAATATTTATTACATCTCATAAAAAAAATTTAATTGTCTATATCGGTATTTTTATAAACACATAGAAAATATAAAAAAAAATTATTTGTTAGTTTTTTTGGGAATGCTACTAATGCTACCTCAGTACTTTATACTATTTCAAGGCTACTGTGGTGCTAGTGCATAAGTAAAGGTCCCAAAACACCAATATTTATTGCGTCACGTTATAGAAGTTGCATTGTATGTAAGCTATTTGCTACTTGTCACATTCCATTTATTTCAAGGAAACATCACTGTCACTATTTACTAATAGGATGAGAAAAATAATATATGTATTTGTGTTAATAATGTTTATAATTCTATTCAAGTTGCTATTAGTACATTATTAGGATAAATCTCATGATTTAAATAAAGTAATATAATGCAGCATTTGACTTGTTTGTTTTAACGCATATTGAGATGTATTGTGAATTGATTGTGCATATGTTAAACGTTCTAATTGAAGGTAAAAAGGTTAAACAAATTAGTTGATTGCGGTACGTTTTCCTTGAAATTAGTTAAAAAGTTTATCTATAATTAAATTGAACCAAAATTGGACTATTTATGGCTCAATAAAAGTTTAAAATTGAAGAATTTACATATTAATGTATACAGTCCAAAAACGACTGCAATATTTTTGAAAATGATACTATCTTTACACTAAAGTTTGTTGAGCAGTGGTGTTAATCTAAATGATGGTTGAAAGTAACGGGGACAAAATAATAGCAGTAATATAGTAACTGCAAAGAAAACGCAAAAATATGATTTAAATAGATTCATTAAATAATATAAAATATAATAATAAATACAACACAATTGACATTTGGGTGAGTACCTCTTATAACTACTTCACACCGTCACACAGTGGGGTCAAATGCTTGAAAAACGAAAAAAAATTCAATATCTAGAGAACGAATACTCCTGTCGAACTGCGGTTGGTCCTATTCGATTCAGGATAAAGAAATATACTGATACATGATACTAAATTAAAAAGATGAATTAGCTTAATATACGATTTATTTATAGTTTATAATAAAACAGTATTATTTTAGAGACTAGTTTGATAAAGTAGTAGAATTCTTTAATAATATATAATGTAATACTTATAATAATAGTTATACCTACTAATAATTTGGCCAAACACATACTGCACCAATATTAATTTAATATGTTAGCTTCTTCACTGATAGGAAGGTGTTTCTTCTTAGGCTCAGACCTCTGTTGTGTAATATAGGATTCTGACGATTCGAGCGTCTTATGAAATACATCCTCCTTTATGGCTGTACGGGAATAGTTTAGTGAAACCATATCCTTGCTTTACGAAATCAACTTTTACTCCTAAGTCAGTCACGAAACGTCTTTAGATACGGTCTTTTGTTACGTCTTTTATTGGAAGAATGGCTTTCATAGTTCTCCAATTGCCTAGCTGAATTTGTCTTCATTAGAAAGTTCACTTTCGAGCTTGGATAAGTCGTCCGTCTTAGCTGGACGAGCTCCACAAATAAAAGTGCTTCATTTGTGGAGCTACTGCTTGCTGCAGTTGTGTCGGTAATATACTGTGCCACCTTTCGACGTAACATGCCTCTCTGTGACGGAATTATTTGCGTGCTGTATAATCGTCGCAAATTGCTTATTCCACTTTCCACACGTTCCTTTTTAGCTTTTATTTGGTCAGCAGTTTCTTTTATAAATTGGAACCTGACAATTCTATAATATGGAGTTGAAGAAGGTCGAGGATTAACCTAAACATCTTCATTTGCAGTTATTTTCAAAGACACAATCGAAGTCGTCAATAAATGCGTATCACGTTTCACTTTCATTAAAAAATGGTTGAGATTTTGTTGTTTGTGTCCAAAATTAGTTCCTTTCAATATCACCAATTCCTTTTCATGTTTTGTTTCAAAAATTCTTTTCGCAGTATGGTCAACCAAACCTTGTAGTTGAACTTTCGCTAAAGTTTAACTTCCATAGCGCTAGGATAACAGTCTTTCTTTGATTTTTGGATTTTCTTTATAGTTGGGAAAAATATTGTGCCCAATTTTCTTTGCAGCAGCTCTACTTACTTCATACTCAAATCTGGAAATGGCAAGGAATATTTGTGTGGAATATTAGTTAGATATTTATTACTCTGTCATATTTTTATTTATAGAAATTGTGAGAATAATGTTACCTGTTTATATTATAATGCAAAGTTCTTTAAGGATAAAACAATTATTGATCTAAAGAGATTTAAAACAATAATAATTTTTCTCAAAAATACCCTATTAATACACGTATATTTTAAGATTGTTTAACCAAGACGACGATATGCACATTAGCACATGATATTTATATATCTATAATAGCCTCCAAGGCTGGAAAATTTAAAAAAAGCTGGTGTAAATCTGAGTTTAATTGCTTGAGCAAGTAGTTTTTAATGTTAAATGGGTCAACCAGATTTTTTACGATATTTTTTCACCTGGTGCCGTTGCTACAGCTTTCCCTTTCCCAATTAATGAACTTGTTTTTGCTATAAATAATGTCAATAAACCTCAAAGGGTTTTGATATCGCTTATTACAATTAAGTATCAGTAAGTTATGAGAAAAATTTCGTGCTAGTTGCTTAATTAACATGAAACAAATTTATTACTTGCTGTTTTAACCTTTCATATATAACACGCCCAGGTATAACAACTTTTTATACGTATAAATACAATTATGCTCATATAAATCTAGTATAGCAAGCAATTTTCACTTCTAACTAAGCATCTAGAATAATATTAAGTAGTTTAGTAGGATTTTAACAATCGGAATCCTTTATTTTCGACATCTGACAATTAGAGTATAGTAAATAAAATCGAAATAGTCTGTAGTCCCTTCATGTTTTGATTCAAATAAAAATATTTAGCATCAAAATAGATCTCTATGCGACAAGGGCGTTACTCTAAGTTTTTTTTTAATTTATAATATCCTTTTTGATTTTTTTTTAACTTATAAAAATATGTTGAAAGTTAATAACTCGATAATGAAACGTTTAAATAATTTAATAATGTTTACATTTTTGTTATCTAATTTTATACGCATAAATGTGAAATCCTAAGAATGTTGTAAATACATTCTCTTATATTTTAATAGAAATCCTGGGCGAAGCGTCTTCATGTCCTGGAATGTAATTGTTTTTTCATCCTTATTTTTAACAAGGATATCTTCTCGTCATATAAGTATTTTTTTTCGTGGTATATTCGAAATATGTGTGCCTCGTGGTTTTGCAGACTTGTGTGAAAGGGGAAAGAAATGTATATATTAACGTTTCAATATACATACATACGTATGTACATTAGCTTCAATAGAAGCTGTGATTAATATTTTATATATATTCAAAAGTTTTATATAAGTAACAAATTGTAATATGCAAATTTCAGAAAATTATTTAATTCTTTAAGATATTACTTCCAAATTAGAGAACATCAAGCGGTCATTACATTAAACGCTATACATGTCAAGTGATAAAGATGGCCAAGTAATATGACAAGTGTGTAAATGGGAAAAACTACGTTTTGGCAAAGCATTTTAGATTCTAAAATGGGATGACAATCAAGTAGAACACGAAGACTTACAATAGAAAATGAGGATTCTACAAATATAATAAAGGTATCAGATGATGTGGTAAATCGATTACGATCGTCGGAAGAGGTAAGAAAAAGAGCAACCGCCCATCGGCCTCCACCATACACAGCCACCACCATTCTATCATTATGAACCAAGTTTAACTTCTTTACAAATTCGGCAGGAAGTTGCAGAGAATTTAAAGAAAAATGATGACTATTGGACCAATAGAATTCGGCAACTAGAGAAAAGGCATGAAAAAATTAAACAGGGAATGGAAGAAGAGTTCAAGAAAGCGATGGACGAGCTGAAAATAAGGATGAATGTTGTAGCACGCTATAAGAAACATCCAAAAGAGCCAATGAAGTGCGCAAAAGAAGTTCAAGCATTTACAGAATGTGTAGACTTCAAACGAGTATGGATTGTGGATGAAGCTCGATGTGCTGTGAAGAAATTTTATGAAAAAAAATAAAAATAAAAAAATATAGTAGATTACCTCGAAGCATCATGAAGAAATCTAACAGATAGTACAGGAAAATTAATAACCGATAAACTATATCCGGTTATAAATAAGAATTCCGATTTTCAAACACAGAACCCCCCTTTTCCAAGTACACTATACAACATATTTTCACCTCGCCGTAGAAGTATGCTGAGTCAGCACTGGTAGGCATGGTAATGACTACAATAATAATACTACAGCGAGTTTTTGCGTCACAAATCAACAACGCAATGAAACTAAAATAGGAAGTAATTACATTCACTATTTTCATTAATATTGACAGTAACGTACGCTACTGCGATGAAAGCACTCTCTCCAGGTACATATACCAATACATATCGTAGTTATTGTTGAAAAGGTATGAAACAACATTAAACAACATTATAATAAAAAAAGAAATACCTAAGGAATAGAATATGGGAATAATTATGCCCATATACAAAAAGGGAGACTCTAAGGAATGCTCAAACTATAGAGGAATAACATTAACTAGCATCCCAGGAAAAGTATTGACAAGAATACTAGAAAAAAGACTCCGAGAGAAACTGGAAACAACACTAGAAGATACTCAACATGGATTTAGAAAAGGAAGAAGCACCCAGGACTTAATATTTGTAATTAGACAATTAGGAGAAAAACTAAGAGGGAAAGGAAAGGAAATACATATATGTTTTATAGATCTTAAAAAAGCTTTTGATAGGGTAAGAAGAGAAGATGTATAGCAGAGCTTGGAAAGGAGAGGTTTAGAGAAAGGAATGATAGAGATGATTAAGGCATTGTATAAAAGCAATAAGAATAAGGTGAGAACTTCCAATGTAGAATCAGCTGAATTCGAATCGCAAATTGGATTAAAACAGGGATGCGTATTGAGCCCATTGTTATTCTCTATATTAATAGACGACGCTGTTAAAAAAGCTAAACAAAAAAGGAAAAATACGAAAGTAGGAAACTGGAAAATGAATGCAATTAACGTACAGGAACTAATGTTTGCAGATGATATGGTACTGATAGCACACTCGTAAGAGACATTACAGCAAAACTTGAAGAACTAACAAAGATAAACGTGGAGATAAACACGAGGAAAACTAACGCAATGATAATAGCAGCAGAAGAAAGAAAACGTAGCATCAAAATCGGGGAAAAAGCATTGGAACAAGTTAAAAGTTACAATTACTTAGGAACAATCATTGAAGACAATGGGAGAATAGAGAAAGAGGTAAATGAGAGGATAGGGAAATCCGCAAAAATATATAACATATTGAGAAATTCGTTTCTGGATAAAAAAGAAATACCAAAAAAATAAAGACAGAGGTGTATAAAAGGGTGGTCAGACCAACATTAACATATGGTAATGAGTCATGGATAACCACGAATAGAATCAAAAGCAGAATTACGGCCATGGAAATGAGATTCCTAATAAGAATAGAAGGAGTAACTAGAAGAGACAGAATCAGAAACACGACAATCACTAATAGTCTGGGTATCAAACCAGTAGAAGTGGTCATAGAAGAGAGACAACTGGGATGGCTTGGACATCTACACAGAATGGAAGAAGATCGAATCACAAAGAGGATATTTGAAGCCAAAACAGAAGGCAAAAACAGAATAGGTAAACCCCGAAACACCTGGAAGGAGCAGGTGTATAGAACATTGGAAAAGAAAAGTATGGGATGGATTGAAGTCAAACAACTGGCTCAGAACAGGAACCTGAGGAAGATAAAAATAAGAAATAAATAGTCCGACACCGCAAGGTATAAAGAACATAGGATTAAAAAAAAAAGGTATGACAAAATTTACATTCAAATTATACACAGCTTTACTATTTCTGTAAATAAAATAATTTCATAATTTTGAAAGCAAAAGTGAAAATGGAAGAAATATTTACTTATTGGATTAATTAAATTCACATTCACACATGGTTATTTTATGTTCGACCTTGGATAGGTCTACAGATGTCTATATCATTTATCAGATTTTTGTAACCACTTAATGTTAGATATTTTTTTATGAATCACTAGCGTACATGACTTATTATAAAGCTTAATTGTATCTCTAAAAATGGTAAAGATGTTTCATTATTACTTCATTTCCGAAAGAAATTTATTATAACCCCATATCTGAGTTATATCTGGGTTGTAATCTTCAGTACATATGCATTTAATAATTAATCTTTTGTGGAGTAAGGATGACTGGGAGAAAATCTCGAAAAGAAATGTATGATCTGATTAAAAACATGTGAATCACGTATTACAAAGGATGTTTTTGGAAATATACCAATAGAATAATAGATTATACTCGTAACCAAGTAAATAATTATACAAAATTATTTTTATCTCACCTGTCTCTAATAGACAAGCTGATTATAAATGTTAGTGCATGTTTATTTCCCAGAGTAAGCTACGCCGTATGTTTTGGATGTAAAAATACATTTGCCTGTTCAGAAAAAAATATATCTAAAGCAACCTCCCGTTAGGCATAAATTTTTTCCAAACTTTTTATATTTAATGTCGAAATACTATCGTTCTAAGAGATCTTTACACGTGGTTATTACTTATTTTTATTTTCGAATCAAATCCATAGTTTGTAATCAAATTAAAATGCTTCCTGCACACGGAAGTGTAAAAATTTCAACCTAATTTTGTAATCATGATGAGTTAGCACATTAATTAAAACTTATGAAGAACAAGTATGAGAAAATACTAATATAGTAAATATTTTACCACAATGACTGTAAGTACACTGAAAATTTAAGCATCTTTCTTTATATATTTTATTCAAAGTTATATAGAGTGAAATTCCCCTTCGCGGACACCCCTCTTACACGGACACCTCCCTTAAACGGACAGCTTCTCATGGTCCCGACCGGTTTTCATATAATTTCCATTGTATTAACTCTTTCTTGGACGGACATTCTCTTAATCGGACAAAAATAAAATAAAAGAAACGCCTTATCTTATTTTTATATAGAGAGTATTGCTATTGCATTTCTCAATCGCACCGCGCCCCAATTTCGCTGAGACTTTCCCGAGTAAACCGGAGATTTACCGTCTTTAATCTTTCGGTACAAACGAAGCCTCGTGTCGTGCATTTCTGCCTTGCGTGAATTAGGGACTTTCCCAAGTTGGTCGGGGATTTACCGTTCTTATTCTTCGGGTGTACGCTTTCGATTGAATCTGCTTCCAATATTAGTCTGATGTCTATGCGGAAAAGACACAGTGGGGGTCACATTCATTGTAGAAATGGCTCCAAATAGAAAAATTCCCACGCTTAAATAAAAAATTGAGATTGTTGAAGTTTACAATAAAGAGAAATTAAGTGTAAGGAACTTATCCAAACGTTTTAATATTGGAAAAACAAGCTGCAGATATAATTAAACATAGTTTAGTGGTTGCAAGATCTAAATTGGAAAATGGCTAAAGAAAAAAGAAACATTTTGTTATTTTTAGACAATGCGGGATCTCATCCGAAAGACGTTCGCTTAAATAATATAAAAATATTATTTTTATCCCCTAATTGTACATCAGCTTGTCAACCACTTGACCAGGGGATTATAAAGAATTTTAAAACTTATTACCGAAGTCTAATACTCAAACATCTGCTAGTAAACATTGAAACTGCTGGTACAGCTTTTGAGTTAATAAAGAAAATTACACCACTGGATGCAGTTTATTTGGCAAAAACCGCTTGGGACCAAGTAACCAAAGAGACAGTTCAAAATTGCTTCCGCAAAGCTGGATTTAATCACGTAAATATGCAAAGTGAAGACCAGTTAACTGAGGCTGATACATCTGACCTAGAAGATGATTTGCCTCTTAGTGTACTTTCAGATATCCTCAAAAATAAGAATTTATTAAAATTGACGGATAATGAAAACATTAATGATTTTTTGAACGTAGATGAAGATTTGTATGTTGAAGATCCAGATTCAGAACAAGAAATTGCAAATCCAGTTGAAATACAAGAACTTTCGGAAGATTCTGATGTCGATGAGGTTCCAGTGCCAACAGAAGCTATCCCAAATTATGGTAAAGCTATTACCCTGACCAAACAGCTCAAAAGTTTTATCGAGAATCACGGAGATACAGAGTCTTTGGAGCTTCTTTCTAAATTACAAATACGATTTCAAGACGCCATTTTAAAGAAAAAGAGAAGACAAACAACAATATATGAATTTTTGCGTCCTTAAAGTGACTATTCATTTCATTGTTTTGTATTACATACTACATCTATGTATCTATGTACTTATATTATAAATAAACTTTTTTTCTTAAGTTTAAAGTTTCTTATTTATTTTAAAAACATTTATATACATATACGATTTAAATGTCCCAATTTCTTTAATATATTCATTTTTCGTTAAAACACGATTTTTGTTGTATCTACTACATATTTCTTTTATGCGGACACCCCTCCTGAACGGACATCTTCAGTTGGTTCCGTTGGTGTCCGTTCAAGGGAAATTTCACTGTATACATGTGTAAACAAGATACAATCATGTAACGTGAATGTACGTAAGTTGTAATTTATATTGACATCTAGAAGTATTACAAGTAATGGAAGAAAAATGGATGATAATACAAACATTTACATTATATACAAAATATGACAAAACTATCTATAATCAGTTAGTTTTAAAGATATCAATTAGATTCTTCCTCGGATTCAGAGCTAGAGTTTTAATTTTGTTCAATAACACTGCCCTTTTTACAATTTTCACTGAAACGCCGAAAGCATGATTAACAGATCTTATATGGAGCCCATCTTAATCACGAAGCGTTACGTGAAAATAAGTGAAATACATCTTAATTTCAATTTGATAGTGACAGAATCTTTTCGTTATCGAACTTCGTTCGAAATGTAGGAATCTTATTATCAGACAAGTGTAGGAAGAAACGTCGTTGTACTAATTATATATGTCGTATAATTGTTCATTTAATTCCGAGGAAACCGAATTGTTTTTCCACAAGTTTCTTTTTTCTATCATTACATAAGTTAACTATGAGTTATTGGAGAATCTTATTGTTATCTAACTTCGCGTTAAATCAAGGAATCTTAGACAAGTATAGGAGAATATATCGTTTTACTAATTATACATTTCGTATAATTGATAACCTTACCACTAATTAGCAGATAAGATGAGTTATTTAATTCCGACGGAATCTGATTATTTTTGCACGGTTCTTTCTTCCATCATTACATAAGTTAACAAGCTATTGGAGATATTACGAAAACGAAGGAAATAATAGGATAATTACAGGTTTAACTTGATACTTAGAGAAGTAACGAAATGCCTTTTTAATGAACGGAATATACCAGTATATTGGGGCCGCTACAAAATTAGTACGAAATGGGGAAAAAATTATTTATTTTAGCACCTTTTTAAATATAATTTTGCCATTAGTTCGTACTTACCTAAAAACTAAGTTAGGCAAAATCAAATCTGACCGTCTACTTTTTCACTTTAGAATAAACCGAATTCTTAGAAAATGTGAAAATCAAGAAAGTGCTAGTTTTCAGAAAGTATGAACGATTTCAGTCGAATTTGATTGTCATGCGTTATACTTTGTACTAGTAGGTGATTCGGTATTTTCTTCTTTATCAGCATCCTTGTATTCTGCTAGTTTCCTTTCTAAGGCGAATAGAAAGTTCCTTCTCTTTTTTAATGCGATTTTTAATACACTTCTATAATATAACACATGGGCTGAAAACTCCCGGGCCTAACAAAGAAAACACGGTTTTTTTGGTTCAAAATTCGCGTTATTCATCAACGTAATCTCCATCAAGAGCAACGCAATCATTCCAGCGCCGCTCTAACATTTCAATACCACTTTTGTAGAACGATTTATCTTTTTGCCTCAAAATAGGCCTCAGTTTCAGCGATAACCTCTTCATTTGCGCGAAATTTCTTACCGGCGAGCATTTTTTTGAGGTCTGCGACCAGCCAGTAGTCGATGGAAGCCAAATCTGGCGAATACGGTGGATGTGGGAGCAATTCGAAGTTCAATTCATGCAGTTTTGCCATTGTTTTGATTGACTTGTGACACGGTGCGTTGTCTTGATGAAACAACATTTTTTTCTTTGCCATATGCGGTCGTTTCTTTGCAATTTCGGCCTTCAAACGCTCCAATAACGCTATATAATATTCACTGTTGATGGTATTTCCTTTCTCAAGATATTCGATGAATATTGCACCACGCACATCCCAAAATACCGAGGCCATAACCTTTCCAGCCGATTGTTGTGCTTTCGGGCGCTTTGGACGAGGTTCACCAGTCGCTGTCCACTCAGATGACGATCGTTTTGATTCCGGAGTGAAGTGATGGATCCATGTTTCATCCATTGTCACATATCGACGCAAAAATTCCGGTTTGTCACGTTTAAACATGGCCAAACACTACTCAGAATCATCAACACGTTCTTGTTTTTGGTCAACAGTGAGCAAACGCGGCACCCACTTTGAACAGAGCTTTCTCATAGTCAAATGCTCATGCAATATAAAGCCAATACGTTCTTTTGATATCTTTACGGTGTTAGCTAACACACGCAACATCACTTTTCGATCATTCAAAACGATTTTGTGGATTTTTTTGATGTTTTCTGGTGTTACCGCCTCATTTGGACATCCACTGCGTTCTGCATCATCGGTGTCTCTACGACCAAGTCAGCAAACCAATGTTTTATTGTTGTTTCTGATGGAGCGGAGTCCCCATAACACTTTTCAAGCCATTGCTTCGCTTGAACGGTATTTTTTCCTATCAAGAAGCAGTGTAAAATTAAAACACGAAATTGTTTTTGATCCATTGTTTTGAAAATAACAAAACTAGCGTGACTCTTAGCACAATAACTCACAAACTAATGAATAGAATATCATGAAATTTTAACAGCTGTCATTTGAAGGTCAGTACTAACTGAGAGAAAGGTGACTGCAATAAAACTAGCGTCATCTATGTGTTAGGCGCGGGACTTTTCAGCCCATGTTACCATGATATAAAGTTTCTAGGACAAAGATCATCGTAACATCAATAAATATGTCGTTGGATATTAAGATATAATAAACCAACAAGCTCAGATGGTATGCAAGATTTTTCATTGTATTGTAAACCGTACTGTTATTCAAAGTCGATGTTCACACACAGTTAATGTCACTATCAAAATAACTTTGTTAACCGTTAAGTTATAATATCTGGCTTAAACTCAGACGTATGTAAACCAATACAAATAACTACTAGATAATGCTAAAATTACAATTTTTCTTGTGATTACACAACGTAATTAAATTACTTAGAAAATATCAGTCTCGGAGGGACTCGAACATCTTTACGCCTCCAGTGTACTGTGCTAACCATTGCACTGCAAGACTATTGAGTGAGACTGATATTTTTTCAGTAATTTGATTATGTTGGATAATTGCAAGGAAATTGTAATGTTATCATTACTAATTCCAATGGTGGTTTAGTATTAATATTGATATTAAATACGAATACATTAGCTCCATTGTAAGTTAAAAACCAACCCCTTTTTTTCTTCCGTAAAACTAATAGTGTCAACCAAACAAATGTCTGAATTGAATTTAACATTCATGTTACATATATTTACGTATGTACGTATAACCAATGTGGAGGTGTAATTATAACAATATAACTTCCAATAATAGTTGAACGAGAAAGTATATTAACACAAAAAACTCCTTAGCATTTTAATAAGGTTCGTTTTACTTACACGTGAGACGAGACAATATTGATTACATGTTAAACATAGTTACAAGGGATATAATAATATGACACGACAATATGTGACAGTATAATTATCTCCAATATTATAATTGGACATATCATATCATCTACCTTGAACAATCTGACATGGAGGTATATAGACGCATACCTAATTATTAATTAATAAAGTATGAGATAAATAAAGATTTTGAACATGAAAATATGTCCATATACGACTTAGATTTGCAAAATATAAACAGTTTCGTTAAGAAAATTATATCTCTATGACAAAATATGGTGTAATCATAATATTTAGATAGAAACCATTCCATGCGCTCAAAATTAGTTATAAATTTGATTAGAATGTGCGTTTAGATATTTCGCAAAATAAATAATACATCAGAAGTGAAAAATATTTTGCTATTATTTTTGAAAGAAATAATAACTTTCCCAGTATTGTAAACGTGATGCCTTATTCATGACTTTTTACGGAAAAAAAAAATTAATACAGCAAATACGGTAAATTTAAATTACAGAGTTAGAAATATTATAGTTTTCTTTTCATTCTAATCAGTTGTAAATGATTCATATCTCGTAGCTTAAATTGTGCTAAACACTAATCGAAAGCGTCTAGACGCTTTAACTATATCGTGCTAATTCTTTGAAAATGAAAAGTTACGTAACTACTCATATTTAACTTAATTCCATAATCAGGGGTCTTTAGTATTGTTTAGGCAGGCGATATTGCTCTTGCTACTCTCCATTTTAATGGTTAAAATTTAGTGCATGAGTGGAAACATTGCTTTTAATTAAAATGGGAAGGTATACGATTGAACAAACCGTGTTTATTTTTCAAAATTATTCAAAATTTGGGGAAAGTTGAAGTTGCAAAGACATTTTATACAGGATATGGAAAAAAAACTATCTAACTAAACTAAAACTAATAACAGTAGGTTTTTATGGTCTAATCTAACACAGCAAGAGAATAAAGTAACCGTGGTCCTTACAAGGGAAGACAATGGAGTGAGGTATATTTCTTCTTTGTTGGGATTTATTATAAATTCCGGCTTTTTCCAACATAAAGTAAGAGGATCTATTCTTTGTGAATAAATAGCAATAATCTAGGCGTATTACTATTCCATAATTCTTAACTGAAACGCAATAAAATAGACAGGAGGTATTTATTTAACAGAGAAACATGCATATACAGTGAAATTTCCATTGAATGGAGACCAAAGAGACCAACTGAAGATGTCCGTTCAGGAGGGGTGTCCGCATAAAAGAAATATGTAGTAGATACAACAAAAATCGTGTTTTAATGAAAAATGAATATATTAAAGAAACTGGGACATTTAAATCGTAATATGTATATAAATATTTTTAAAATAAATAAGAAACTTTAAACTTAAGAAAAAAAGTTTATTTCCTTAAGATATATACATACAAAGTATAATATATGTACATAGATACATAGATGTAGTATGTAATATAAAACAATGAAATGAATAGTCATTTTGAGGACGCAAAAATGCATATATTGTTGTTTGTCTTCTCCTTTTCTTTAAAATGGCGTCTCGAAATCGTATTTGTAATTTAGAAAGAAACTCCAAAGACTCTGTATCTCCGTGATTTTCGACAAAATTTTTGAGCGGCTTGGTCAGGGTAATAGCTTTACCATAATTTGGGATAGCTTCTGTTGGCACTGGAACCTCATTGACATCAGAATCTTCTGAAAGTTCTTGTATTTCAACTGGATCTTCAACATTCAAATCTCCATCTACGTTCAAAAAATCATTAAGGTTTTCATTATCCGTCAATTTTAATAAATTCTTATTTTTGAGGATATCTGAAAGTACACTAAGAGGCAAATCATCTTCTAGGTCAGATGGATCAGCCTAAATCCTGCTTTGTGGAACCACTGTTACTTTGGTTACTTGGTCCCAAGCGGGTTTTGCCAAATAGACTGCATCCAGTGGTGGTTTCTTTATTAACTCAAAAGCTGTACCAGCAGTTTCAATATTTACTAGCAGATGTTTGAGTATTAGACTTCGGTAATAAGTTTTAAAATTCTTTATAATCCCCTGGTCAAGTGGTTGACAAGCTGACGTACAATTAGGGGGTAAAAATAATATTTTTATATTATTTAAGCGAACGTTTTTCGGATGAGATCTCGCATTATCTAAAAATAACAAAATGTTTCTGCTTTCTTTAGCCATTTTCCAATCTAGGTCTTGCAACCACTCTGTCATAATTTGTCCTGTCATCCAAGCTTTCTTATTGTATTTCCAAGTTACAGGCAGGTTATTTATATTAATGTTTTTAAAAGCTCTGGGTTTAGCTGCCCTACCAATAACTGAGTTTTTCTTTTTCACCCGCCATATTTGCACAATGCAACATTGTAAACCTCTCTTTGAGATACTTACCCCCAACACATTTTTCCTTCTTTAATGTGAGCGTTTTGTCGGATAGAGCCCTAAAATACAGATCTGTCTCATCGGCATTATAGATGTCTCTCAGTGAATATCCCTTAATCAAAGAAGGACATTTTTTTTAAAAACGATAAAACATCTTCAGCATTAACCGAAGCTCCTTCTCCCGAAATCGCTTTAAAACTTATATTGTGGCGTTTCTTTTTTTTCACATTAGAAATACCCTTAAATCAGTTCGTATTTTACAGGCACAACGACATAAAGTTTATTTTGTTGGGTGATGTAATTAAATGAATGTATATTAAATGCCAGCTAAGTATTTGCTAAAAAGAATGAACTGATATTCCACGTATAATAGTTGTTTTTATTTTAAAGCAATCTTGTTCATGTCCCATGTTACATACAACTATGCCCCTAGGTACATGTACTGATTATACCATGGGATAAATTACACAGAGTAGTCAAATACACCAAAACTTAGAATATATTTTTCGGCAAGTTTTATAACAGCAAGTGTTAATCAAATCTTTGTAATAGACCGTAACATAATTTGCAGTTTCATAATATAAGCTGAAACTGTCCCAAGGTACACAACGATCCCCAAAAATTTAGTACATGAATAGATTGTTTTCCTGTTTGAATGGATTTTGTAAATACGTCTTTTAGTTACCAACATTAGATTGAAAATGCCATTCTAAGAAAACTAGAATGAATTTTCCCAAATATTTTTAAAATAGTTCTAAGTGTAATACAATATATTAGGTGTGATTAAACTTATGAACGGTAGTATATAACATCGTAGAAGTATTCGAACGGTATCCTCAGCGCCACCTTTAAATCGCGT
Organism: Trypoxylus dichotomus; assembly: GCA_023509865.1. Classification (NCBI taxonomy): domain Eukaryota; kingdom Metazoa; phylum Arthropoda; class Insecta; order Coleoptera; family Scarabaeidae; genus Trypoxylus; species Trypoxylus dichotomus. Next base: position 4,061,477 of record CM042083.1, on the reverse strand, counting down.
AATAAACAGGAGTTATACACGTTCTGCTACTGCGTAGATTTAACCGAATATACAGTGCTCTATACTGATTGGACGATGTGTTTTGGTAAGCTTCTGGCCAATAGGAACTGCTGAAATCCCACGAATATTTTTAGGATTCCAAAAACTCGAAGTGGGGTAAGCTTGACAGTTTACTTATTAAGCTAGGGCACCACATGAGAGTCAGTTTGTTCTAAGATTCCCTCCCTGTTAACATCTCTCCTAAACTTCTAACTTTACTTTGCCCTTATCATTTTTTTTTTTATGTTGAGTTTGAATTTATAGAGCTTCATTTTTTCCCAGATATAATTTTATCATCCCATTCATGTGACATTTCAAGTTCAAATAGTTTTTTTTTTTTCTTTTTCGAATTCTTTTTAGTTTACCTTCAAACATGTAATCTTCAACTCCAACAAACTTTTATTTTTGTTTTTTTTTTTTGTTTTTTATACCTTTAAACTCGAGTGATGTGAAGTGCCACTCAGGTAAGAACAACAATATCTCTTGCCATTACTGTGTCTTATATGATTGTACTGTTGTATTTATAGTTTTAAAATGCTATACGTGTAACTTTTAATAAATATTTTGTTATTATTACCATTGTTATATTTAATGTTTTATTACAGATTTTATTGAAATAAAAGATATTTACATATAGTAATCTCTAAATGTATATAAATAGAAGTTACAACTAACTAATTGGTAAATTTGTATCGCAGGCATAAGTTCTCAATCTGTTGCGATAGTTTTTTTTTTTAAATATTCGTCAAAGTCGTTATTTAAAGTAGTTGTTATTGTCGTCAGGTTTTTATTGTTTGCAAAGCAAATATTTAAATATTACAAACATGTTTACATGTATGTGCGTAGTATTATTTCGCTGTTTTTCGCGAAAGAACCGGGAAGAATTTGAAAACTTCGTCGAAAGAAGTAACGTGCAATTAGATTGGTAAACTCCAGCTTGTTACGACGATAAAACATATGCGATTTAGATTTTTTTCACCTTACTCAACTTTCATTAACTATTCAGTTTCTATACCTACAAAAATTACTAAATTCAAGGCCAACTGTTGTAACAATACCGTACGGAAACTCCGTACGATTTTGTATATCTCTCCGACGAAGCAGGTTCGTCTTTTGGTAAGTAATATATTATTTCTATGGTATTATATTAATACGTTATATATATAATGTATCTATGTGTTACATGTCTAAATATTTTTTCCGTGCATATATGATGAAATTTAACTTTCTCAGTTGACCCAAAAATCTTATGCTATGGCATTATTCGCTTATAAAGTGCTCTCGCACTGCCTATTTTTCCTGTAATTTTTACATTCACGTTAGTAAAAGTATTTCGAATTTAGATCTATTTTCTTTGTTTATTGTTAAAGTTGTAAAATAATTACGTTACACGTTAACGTAAAAAAAAGTTTTTTTTTTGTTGATGATGTAAAGGTAGCATATACAATGTTTCCCAAAAGTAAAAGCACAGGAATATACAGAGTTTAAAATTTAATGCTTCCATTTTCTTTCTAATTGCTATAAATTATTCACCAGAGAGATATGATAGAATGAAAATTATTCTTCATCTTTTAACGTATAATATTTCTTGTGATTTAAAGACACAATAGAATTGAACAGAATTAAAATTATTAATTTAAAACATAAATTAATAAACTAAAATTAAATATTTAACGTTAGTAATGTTGCAATTGTAAATAAAATAAATAAGATAAATTTGAAGTTGAAGATACAAATAGAATATATATATTAGGACCCATTTACAGGCATAAATATATCAAGCTACTCACCTGACTTTTTTGCACACACTTTTTATCTTATCTAACGTAAAATTCAAAAATATCTTTTAGATTTGTATACACAAATGCACGCCGTTATACGCCCAGATTCGTTTTAAACAGATGTCTTCAATTAACTCCCTAACTCACCGGTACATCAATTTGCGCTATCAGTACAAAGCGATTTATGTGAAACACTCTATTATCCCTTTTAAGTGCAACAATTTAGTTTCTTCTGATTAAATATCAATTATTCACTAAATTTACTAATCTGCACATGAATGGCGGCATTTGAAAGTACGTAAGAAATGAAACGGGAATAAAAATTGATCTGATATTGTTTATATATTAAACATTAATAAAAGCAGACTGTAATTTACAAAAAAATAAAATAAGAATATTAAAAAACGTTTGTTTTATTTATTGCTCATTCTCAGATATAAATTTATTCAAATATTCAAGTACGGTATCACTACACTAAATTTGGTAAAAATAAGACATATATTTCATATATAAAAATATCAAATATACAAAAATATAAAATATATAAAAATATGTGTGACTAAATAACTATTTATAAAGACCAAAGACAAAAAAAGTAAAAACTAGAATATATAAAAATATCCTATTTGCAGGCTGCTCCCTGGTTAATTTAATTCAACACTGCATTTTTTTTTAATGTAATTAATTTACGCACATTATATATTAATTATTTACCAAATTCACTAAGTTAGACATGAATAAAGTATCTTGTCACTTGAAAATGTAAAAATTAATATAAAATAATTTAAAGAAGTACATTTGGTAAAAATAATCAGAACACTCTGTATATATATATATATATATATATATATATACAGAGTGTCCATGAAAAGAAAATAAAAAAGTATGAAAAATGGTAAGTTCTAATTTTATTAATGTTTTGCGAACGTTCCTGATAAAGATATTTAAAATAAAAATGTCTTTATGTATATATTTCATATACAAAAATATATACGTGGCTAAAAAAATAATAAAAAAAAAGATTACTCATTTCCGGACATATGTAAGCGTATTCTATTGAGTTCAAGTGCGGTATCACTGTAATAAATTTGAGAAAAATAATCGAAACACTTGTGTATATATATAAATATGAAAAAAATATAAAAAGATGCGAATATATACTAGGTACTCACTTAAGTTTCTGCACAGATTTAATCTGTTTTTATCTTATCTAAAGTAAAATTGAAAAACAGAATTTTGTACACGAATCATTATAAGCCCAGATTTTTTTTAAACAGATTTCTATCGAAGCAAATCAAGTAATTCCCTAAATTACGCTTATATCTACCATTAACACACAATATAAAGTGGTTTATGTACTCTTGACGTTGATCGAAATTATACTTTGTATAATATTTTAAGTATATTATCAAATATTAAGTGCCATACTAGAAATTTTAATTAAAAATAAAAAAAGGGGAGGATAAATCTCCTCTTCTTGTAATTTCCCCTTATAACTGAAATTGATATCTGCTTCCGAGGGCTCACAAGAGAAAATACGATTTAATGAAAGTACTTTTTTAATTTCCGGTTTGTTCTTGCCTTACATGCTTACATTTCTTAAAAAATATTTTTTCTACTCATCTTCCCAATAGCGAAAAAGTAATTAAAACTTTCAAGGCCTATCCGGTACCTTGAAAAGTCAATTCGGAACTTGCGGATTTACTGAAAGAGCCGATATAAGGTGAACAATAGATATATATTTTTTTCTACCAATCCAATCTCAGATTTCTACGCTTTACCGCTTACTGAAAAAGAAAAAAAGCCTTTTCACCGTACAACTGACAAATATTTACAAACGTGAAAGAAGTTATCGGGTTTCACTTCCACGCGTACCACTGAATTGTGGAATACCAATATACGTTGATTTTCTAATTTAAATCTGAAATTGATATCAAACATTTTAAAGGAAGCGTATTGTATAACCGGGAGCTAATTGAAAACGAAATGAAAATGTGCCACTTGAAGGCATACTCTTACGTCTTCATCTTTCGATTTCTCCTCAATTGATAAGAAATTTCAATAATGGGGAATTCCGTTTTTGAAGTCAATATCGGAAATAAAATGTTTCCCATTTCCATTTTCAATTTACTCACTTCAAAGGGCAATTTTTTCACGACGTCTATTGTCAACTGTTTGTGAGAAAGTCGTATTTTCTTTTCCTGGAAAACGAGATAATTTGATTTCCTTTGGAAAGAGACATGTATAAGATTCAATGGTAGAAATTCCTGTATTGGTATACCCAAGATTTTACCGCATATATCTAAAAAATAATTCTACAACTTGGTAATGAGTGGTTTAAAAATACATATACACATATATAGAGTGATTTTTAAAAGACCCACTATGGATTTTTGGTCATTTCACATAAAAGTCGTCATTATCATTATCTGTCGATGTCCTATACGATACGTTATTTCTTTTAACTGTTGTGCTCGATCTATGTTATTATATTATTAGAAAATTAATTTTTTAAATATTTATTTTCAAAATTTTATCATGGGTACAAACCCTATTCGAAATGCTACTGGAAAAGAGCGGAAAATCAAATCACCAACCTGATATAAATTCAGAAAAAGGCAAGAAATTCAAACTATCCTTAATCAATTAAAAATCACCCTGTATATATATATATATGTATATATATATGTATATATATATGTATATATATATATGTATATATATATATATATATATATATATACAGGATGACCGCTGTAACGTGCCAAGAGCAGGGAATGCATAATGCTAGCATAAATTCTAGAAATATTTAAACTGTGTCTCTTACAAAATGATTATGAATATATAACTAATCTAGTTTAACACATGGGCTGAAAAGTCCCGGGCTTAACAAAGAAAACACGATTTTTTTGGTTCAAAATTAGCTTTATTCATCAACGTAATCTCCATCAAAAGTAACGCAATCATTCCAGCGCCGCTCTAACATCTCAATACCACTTTTGTAGAACGATTTATCTTTTGCCTCAAAATAGGCCTCAGTTTCAGCGATAACCTCTTCATTCGTGCGAAATTTCTTACAGGCGAGCATTTTTTCGAGGTCTGCGAACAGCCAGTAGTCGCTGGGTGCCAAATCTGGCGAATACGGTGGATGTGGGAGCAATTCGAAGTTCAATTCATGTAGTTTTGCCATTGTTTTGATTGACTTGCGACACGGTGCGTTGTCTTGATGAAGCTAAATTTTTTTCTTTGCAATTTCGGCTTTCAAACGCTCCAATAACGCTATATAATATTCACTGTTGATGGTATTTCCTTTCTCAAGATAGTCGATGAATATTACACCACGCACATCCCAACAGTGAGCAAACGCGGCACCCACTTTGAGCTTTCTCATAGTCAAATGCTCATGCAATATAAAGCTAATACGATGTCAGCTAACTCACGCAACTTCACTTTTCGATCATTCAAAACGATTTTGTGGATTTTTTTGATGTTTTCTGGTGTTACCGCCTCATTTGGACGTCCACTGCGTTCTGCATCATCGGTGTCTCTACGACCACGTTTGAAGTCAGCAAACCAACGTTTTATTGTTGTTTCTGATGGAGCGGAGTCCCCATAACAATTTTCAAGCCATTGCTTCGCTTGAACGGTATTTTTTTCCCATCAAGAAGCAGTGTAAAATTAAAACACGAAATTGTTTTTGATCCATTGTTTTGAAAATAACAAAAGTAGCGTGACTCTTAGCACAATAACTCACAAACTAATGAATAGAATATCATGAAATTTTAATAGCTGTCTTTTGAAGGTTAGTACTAACTGAGAGAAAGGTGACTGCAATAAAACTAGCGTCATTTATGTGTTAGGCCCGGGACTTTTCAGCCCACTAATTCTTTCGCCATCGTAATGTAGCTTATCTACCGAACAGAAGCTATAAGTTCAAATCCTACTAGAACCTTAATATTTTTAATTTTATAAACTAATTGAATTAAAATTTAACGTTGCTAATATCAAGGAATTCTTAGCATGTCGTTTGAAAGGTAGACTATATTATCTTGTAAATTTTATAACATCGACAGCTGTGCTATTGTAATCTATGCAGTCTTCGGATTGGTTGTATAGTTTAAATTTTTCACGAATCAATGCACGTAGTATGACGTTTCATTACATTAGAATACATTTCATTTAAACATGCTGAAATTTAAACAAATTTAAATATGAAATAATAGTTCCACACTTATTATTACAAAACATAATTATGAAAATAAAACATTAAATAGAAAGTATACCACTTACTTATAGGGATATTTACACCTGAAGATATAAAACGCTATGTTGCCTAATGATATTGGTAATGAGGGGTGCAATTAGTGCTTACATTCTGATTTGACAAAAAGGGATCATCTGATGCCATTGTCGATTGATGACGTGCATTCGTATTTCAAACAATTAGAATATATGGGTTTGGTTCAATGGATGTATTTCGTGTTCTGCATCCATAGGCGACATATATTACAATCTCCTATGGTTTTTTCAATTCTGACGTTCGCGTTATAATTGGAAAATTTTTTGGACTTATATCCTATATAATTATAGCTTTTCATTTTCTGTAATTTTTTATTTTATTTCAAAGACATCCTGTATATATATATATTCCAGAGGAGAGATGTAACGCCTAATCTATACCACAACGAATGCATGCAGTTATTAAAAACAAGAATCACACAACAAAAATTTAGCACACCAGTTGGCTGTTCTGCTAAAATGATTACTTATTATCTGTCATAATTAAACTGATACAAAAAAACGCAGTATGTTAGAGAGTTACATACAGACTTGTGCATAATAATAGCACAACTCTAGAATAGAAATCAAATTGGTATGCAAAGTGAACCTTCAAGGTCTCTGCTTTGTAATCATACTTAACCCTGGATTACTATAACATATTAATTTGAAATAACATACGCAACGGGAAATCTCCAGTACATTTGATGCCGTACTATCACTCACAAGTTATCAATTCACCATTTGCCTGTACAAAATAATAGCAGCTGCAAAAAGACATTTGTGTTAACGTTAATATCTACAATTTCTATTTTCACTGTTTATCAAGTTGTTGAATTAGTAAAATGGGCCTCAGAAGGCATTACACTGAAAACCAACGAAATCTAATTAAATAGATGCGTAGCCAAGGAAGATCTCATGAATTCATACAAAATATTCTTAGTTGTTCTGCCAAAATGATTAGGAATGCCATAAAATGGCCAAATAAAAAAGAAACTGTATCAAAACTGAACAACGTGGACCCTTTGTTACTTCTACGAATATAGTAAGGGAATTAGGATGTAATATTAGTGCTTTAGATTGATAGAAGCCAATTTGCACGCTAGAACACCTAGAAAAGTTTAACTTTTTAATAAAACACATATTGCAAATACGCTGACTTTCATAAGGGATCATCAAGATTGGAATCATTTAAATGGCACAATATCTTATATGGTCTGACGAAACCAAGATAGAATTACAGCTGTGGCCATATGTATTCGCCACCTTTTTTTGTTTTTTATTCCGACGAATATATAAGAAATAAAAGAAAATTGATCGATGAAAATGTTTCATTGTGAGTGTATACAGATATATACAGATATTGCTTAATATTTGGTAGCTCCTCCCTGGGCTTTTATCACCGCACGAATTCGTCGGGGCATACTGCTCACTAAGTTGTAGCACTGTTCGGGGGTAATTTTATTCCACTCTTCGCATGTCTTTGTTTTTAAGCATTGCTTTGTGGTAGATGAGTATTTAGCTACATTTCGCTTTAAAATGTACCATAAATGCTCAATTGGCGATAAGTCCGGGGATTGCGCCGGCCATTGCAGGACCCGCACGTTATTTTTCTCGAACCAGAGATTTATGGCACGGTGCATTATCTTGTTGGAAGTAATACTCTGGCTCATCATTATCGAATAATTTTAATGCACACGGTTCCAGAACTTCTTCCAACATGTCGATGTACGTCCGACTGTTCATTCGGCCCTCGCAGACGAACAGTTCTCCGACGCCTGTTGCACTCATGGAACCCCAAACCATAATGCTACCACCCCAAACTTGACAGTCGGGATGATACAGTCTGGGTGGAAGGGCTCTCCTCGCCTGCGTCGCACGTATTGAGGCCCAGGTTTACCACAAAGCTACCAACAAAAACATGAATACTGTTACATTTTGGAATCCATTAAAAAGAATAAAAACACTGTAGATACCAGGAATTGAATACAGAATACCGCAAATACAATAATTATGTATTACTTACCTCAATATTTGACTCATCCGTCCACATAACGTTGGCCCAATTGTCAATGGTCCATTCGCGGTGACGTTTAGCCCACAGCAATCTCTTTTTCTTTTGTTGCGGAGACAACCGTGGTTTATGTCGAGCTTTGTATCCAACTAAATTTAATTCACAAAGGCGTCTTCTAACCGTGCGAGGAGAAATAGCAACATTATGTAGCCGGAAAAGCTCACTGGAAAGCTGTTTAGACCCTTTTTTCCGGTCTCGCAAAGACGTCCGCTCTAAGACTCGCTCATCTCTGCCAGTTGTCTTCCTTTTTCGACCAGTTTTCGGTTTGTTTGTCAAAGATCCACTCTCTTTGTATCGTTTCATCGTCATTCTAACTGTCGATCGCGCACATTTCACTTGTCGGGCAATAGCAGACACCGACAACCCTTGCTTTTCTAACACCACAATTTGTCCTCGCTCTACCTCCGTCAATTCGCGTGTTTTCGGCATTACTTCTTATTGTATACTATCGTATTACACAGACAAAATCACAAACACAATATCTTCACTCTAACTAGCTCAACCTTACTCTTACAACTTTTAAGAAAGACTGAAGAAATATTCAGAAATTACAATTTTACGTCTATTTTCTAATTTACTCAGAATGGCCTACAATAAACCATTAAACCCTCATTACCAGGTACCTAGTTAAGTCCGTCATCGACCCTGCTTCTTAGAAATACAGTAATATTCGTGTAACACGTGCAAAACGAGAGTGCCGAATACATATGGCCACAACTGTATTCTTTAATAAAATAGTCAATCTGTACAGGCCATTTTTTTTCTAATATTCATTACTTTCTTTGAATAAAGCTGTTGAATGTAAATTCTCTGTTTTTTTTTTACTACAGCTATTATCTTGCACACGACTGTATATCCCTAATGTCTAGAGTGTACAATGTTTAATATAAATGCTAAGTACACTTTCAATTGAATTAATTTAAATTAAAATAAGAGTTACATTAAAAAATAATATACTACTGTCCGGATTATCGAAATTTTGTTGGAATTAATGAAATGAGAATTTTAACTGAAGTTGTAGGGGTTGTATTGTATTAGCATTTTTTCCTGCTATTAACGACAGTGGAAACGCAAAAACAGTTACGCATCAAATTAGTGAGATATTTAAAATTAAATACGTTTTTGAATAGAACACCCAATATATTTTTTTTTCATATTTTGAAAGAATAAAAAGTAGCTATTCAAAATTTTAAAATGAAATCATTGAATGCACTACTGCATTAATATAGAACTTAAGTAGTTTATGAATAGAATTTATCATGGTAAGAGAAAAACGTATGTACATTGTTATCTGTCATAATTAAACTGATACTGTGGACATTTTGTGTTGTAATTCAGTTAGAAATTATATTTAAAAAACGTGAAGTGTTAGAGAGTTACATATGTTATAAACATTGTCAGCGTGCTCACGAACTACTTCCCCATCGTTAACAGCAGGAAAAATACTATTACTTTATCAATTTAACCAACTTTTAAGTTCCAATAATAACTAAGTCAGTGATAGTGCCGGCGTTATACGTTGCATTCGATATTAATTGCTTTTAGTTTCAAAAATGCGCAATAGATTACGAAAATAATACGCATATCCTTGAATAATATAGTTGAAACAAGAATAATTAATGTAATTATTTATATATTATGGGAATTAGATTATATTAAAACGTTACATGTATATGCAAACTTTGTTGAATAATATTGTTCATGTAACTATATATTTCCGTTTCTTACATACGCAGGTACTCCATAGTATGATTGCTTTCTACCGTTGATATTTTATTTCTGAAGCTATGGACTCTAATTTAGATGAGTTACCCCCTTCAACAGAATACCTTCAACTTTTTTTTAACGAAGCAACCGACTGTCATCATGAACAAGAAATTGAGGAGGAGCAACCTATATTAGATGGTACGAGTCAAAGTTATATATCAATATTTAATATTAATACTACTAACAATCAAATCTAATCGGGTTAATAGAACCTTCTATTAATAAAATATTAATAATTTCTAATATGATGGCATATAATTCAATCAAGATAGTAATAGAATGTTCAGTTGGACTGATTTAATTCCACTGTTGCTTATCTCTATTATCTGAACGGAAAACGTTTGCAAAAATGATAATGGTAAACATATGATATATAATAATAAACCCACAGGCATATAACCATGATAATTGATGCCTTGTATACAATTGCATTTTAATTAATCATCATCATTTTTCAATATGAAATTTATTTATTATATATTCACCGAAATTTCTACAGAAACAGAATATTTGGTTTTCTTAATTCTTCGGCAAATTATAATACATCGCAGTGCATGAGACTTACCTTGGTGTTTAATGTTATGCCATGGTTTATGAACAGATTTTTATTTTATTCTTTCTCCAATCAAAAGAATTCCAGATTCTGTGTGTTCTAAAGCTTCCCTAAATATGTATTCTGAGTATATATTACACCTCGTAATATATTTGTCTCCTCTGTTGCAGAATTGAAAAGCAGATTGATTCCAAGTATAGGTCTTTCCCATCTAGGCCCACTCTCTTTTAAATTTCCTATTTTTTGGGGTTTTATTCTATCAAATGGCTTCTGATAGTCAACAAAAATTGCATACAACTCATAGTGCATGTCCCTGCACCGGTGAAAGCTGTATATGGCCTTTCTTGTACCCCCTGCATTTCTGAATTTGTTCTTCACAGGTTCTGTAAATTCTTCTATGTATGACTTTTAATTAATTATTGCTCTATATTCTTCACATTTTTTAGCTTGTGTTTTTTTCGGCAAGATGATAAATTCTTATCTAAACCAATCATGCAGAATCTTTCCGAATGTGTATCTTCACATCATCTTACGTTATCATAATACAAAAGTTTTAAGAACTCAGTATTTATGTTATCGGGCCTTGGCGATTTTCCTTCTTTCATAGATTTTAATGCTTCCGTGACTCATCAACTACTTCAGGTGGTTCAAATCCTATTCAACTGTATTAATTATCGTATTTCCTTGGGTATTGGTTAAGTTAATGATTCGGTTTAGGTTGTTATATCCGATGGTGTCATCCTTCTTTTTACGTCTTTGTTCCATTAACTCTAAACCTCTCGTTGGTCATTCAAGATTTTTTTATTGTATTAGGTTGTAATAACTCATTTTTAATAGTTTTAATTGTTGTGCTGAATTTACTCAGTTGATTTAATATAATTATTTAAGTGGATCTTTGTCACACATTTTAAAATCCTACAGCTAAGCAGTAATTAACCGTATTAACCGTTAGTGGTGGGAAAACAGAATGTTCTTTACTTTCGGAATGGCCCTCGTATATGGAACTATAGAAATTTCGTTGAATGTAGTGAAAAAAACTTACTTGTTCCAACTTCTTGATATCCAAATAAATTTATTTGAAATAATGAACTTATATTTTCTAAATCTAATACTTAGAATTCAAGTATAAATAAAACAGTTATTGCACATACTATTCAATAAATATTATAATTAGTAACCGGTAATACCTTCTATGATATAACAGTTAAGCTACGGCATATAATTGTGAATTGGTTGCATAATGAATAGTATTAAAAATACGTCTCGTTAAAACATTTATAATAGATTTAATTTTAATTTTTCCAACGCTTAAAATATTGGATATCCGAGAAAGGTAAACAAGCTTAACTTACAAACGTATCTTTCCTAAAAAGTAAAGCCAATTATTTTATCTGCAGAAGTGGAACAAGCTAGGGACTTTCTCCTTAAAGCCGGGTTGTCCGATTTATCAAAAATATTCCAAGAAGGCAAAGAGATATCGGAAACGGTCGTTAATGACTCTGTTAGGGAAAGATATTTGACTGAAAAACAAGCTCAGACTGTTAGATCAAGAGTTCGTACGTTGAATAAAACATTAGGCAATAGGAAGACAAGACGAAAGCAAAGACAAGATATTCGGGATATTGCGTGGAATGTAGAGGTAACTTTTTAAAAGTCACGAAAGGTTTGCTTCTCAGATCAAGCGTTCGGATACGGGAGTATAGCAAAAGATAAATTCCTTCACAATTTCATAATCCCTTTTCATTTTGTATATTTTAATCTTACATATTTAAGACCTCCAGCACCGGATCACGATCCAGAAGCGCAACACCAGACTCACTAGATTCCGTTGGAGTTTTAAATGAAGATCTAACATCTGATGAAGACCAGCAAATATCTCATTTGTAAGTTCACAAATTTTATTTTGTAATAAGCTTATAATTTTATTTCGTTATAAGATAAAATTATTAATATTTCTTCTTGCCAAAATTTTCCAACCTGTATTGCATTACATCAAAAGCACAGGGTTAGGAAAAATATGCATAAAGATTTTTTTGTTGTAAAAGTGATTTTGAGACAACAAAAAATTCTTCGAAGCGTATTAGATAATTGTAATAACAGATAAACGAAAATAGCTTCAATAATGAAATACTGATTAAGCTTATTATGTAAGATAAGGAATTCATGTACTGGGTGTCTTTTTTTCTAATGAAATAACAACGTACGAGATCATCGGTAGAGCGGTTTTTAGATACCACATATTGTTTCCAGATCGTTAGACGCTGCTCAAGCAGGTAAAGGGAAATTGAAATGGACATCTAGTGAACCCCTACAAAACAAAGTTTTCCAAAGACAGGCCCGCGATAACGTAGCGCATTTAGATTCTAATAACGTCATACTTAAAGGCTATTATCCCTTAGAAGAAACCCGAATCGTTAAACCTCGAAGAGAGCGTAGTGGTAGTGATCCAACTCCAGACATCCTCCTCAAACAAATTCACAATGACAGTGAAGGTTACTTGTTAGTACCTCGCCCTAAAAATGAATTTATTTGGACGTTAATATTGTCGGTTTTTTCAGAAGCAGTTCTCCTAATTTTGTAACATCTGGTAGCCCCCCCAATGCACCTCCCCATGCAGAAGTATTAAGCTTTGATGAGATTATTAAAATAAAACAAGATGGGCAAAATTGGGTATTGTGGCACCCAATTACTTTTCTAGACCAGTTTAGTGTTAATAGGCGATTCTTTTTAGAATGTCAATATCTGTGATGACGTAGTTTGTATTGATAGCATTAATGATTGCGAGTATCAGCATTTAAAACCGTTATTATGGGTAGAAGTAACATCAATATTCGACCATTACAAAATATTCACATTGAAAAGAAAAACTAACAAAGGCAAAAGTAATATTCCCCATTTTTAGATCTCTAAGAAGCTTACAATTTTGAAAATTATTTCAGGAGGTAACGTATTCAACGTCAATCTTTCAACATTAGTCATGCGAGATATGCCAAACCCTTCTGAAAACACAATGGTACCACAAATCTATCAATCAGTTATCAATCAGCTCACGAGTAGATGTCTTCAGGAAGATGGACTCATGCGTATTGCAGGGCAAAAACAAAAACTGGAGATGCTCTGTAAGGATATCGAAGATCACTTTTATTCAAATAGATCGCATGTTGAATATCTTTTATCTGAATCGTCTGCTCACTGTCTTACCGGAATACTTAAAAAGTTACTACGCGATCTTCCTGATTCAATACTGACTATGGAATTATTTGATATGTTCTACAAGACGAACTGTAAGCATATTTTAACAAAAATTATCGTTGTAATCGTTTCAATCTAATATACTTTTTAGTGATAACATCTACGGAAGATCAAGTACGCGCGTTAAATTTGCTGGTTCTATTATTGCCAATAGAACACAGAAATACCTTTCGTTACCTAATAGAATTCTTCCTCCAAATCGTTGCCAATGAACAACACAACCGGATGAATTTACAAAATGTTGCTATGATTGTTGCTCCATCTTTTTTTCTACCACGAATTCTTTCACCCGGGTTAGTATCTGCAAAAGCAATAGGTTTGTTTTCGTGCGATTTCATTAAATGATATTGTGCTGTCCAAAATACGCAGTAGTAAATAAAATAATTCTAGAATTCAGTTTGCACCAATTATTTTGCATAACTCTAAATTATTCTAAGTTTAACCAAAACTGGAGGTTACACTGGTCAACAAAGTTAGAGGTTTGAAACTTATTTATAGACGTGCTATAACTCACTTATGCGAGTTTAATAGCATAGCATAAAGCTATGAGGATCGGTCTAGTTTTTCAATAACGAAAAAGTATTTAAATTCAGATGTTGTCGCTTTTGGCCTTCCACTCCGTCTTTTATTAAGAAAACTGCCAGTTTCCCGATATTTTTTTACGTTATAGTCAACCGTAGCGTGGTGTATTTTCATTTTTTTAGCAATTTGTCAATTACTTATGCCACTTTTATTTTTCGCGGCAGGCATAACACTCATCTTGGTTTCTATAGTATGGATCTTATTTGGGTCTATTTCAGTGATATCTGTAATCTTTTTAATCGGGAAATAGAACTTTGGAAACCAAATTAGTAATGCGGATAAAAGCAACGTTGGTACAAGTTTTTACCAGAAAATTCCAAAACTTTAGTACTGGATATGATTTAAGCGTTTCACGCTCCTTATTACGAGGTGTATCTTCCAATGCATATTCTCCATTTCTACGTGAAGTTTGAAATAGTTATTAAATTATAAATTCGTTGAAATCTAAACGAAATTACGAGTTTACTTTCTCAGCTATTATTAAATAAATGTTTCTTTTTTTTTTCATGGCAAAATCAAAAGTTAAATTTTGTTGGCTAGTGTTATAAATCTTGAACCAGTATAATAAAACTCAAATAAAATTTGAAGAATGCGCATGTATCTGATAACTTTAAGGTCCACAGGTGACTGAAAACAAACCTAATTTGACATTATGTGCAATATTTTTCGTTTTAAACTATGATGTCCTAGCAGAGGCTGGATTCCGTAAGCTCGATATTGTCCAACTCTATAGCATCGAGACGTTTTACTCGATAGGTGTTTTGCTCTCGGTTAATAGCTTTACCTTTCTTCCGCTAGCGTAATTTGCGTTCTATCCCTTTTTTTTTTGGAAGTTACTAGCGGTAAACAGTTATTTTCAAATATGCGTGAAAAGTTTTTTTCGATTCAAAATTGCTCTACAAAACCATTTTAAGTCTACTTCATTTTCCAGATGGATTCTTTAGTCCGGTTGTTACCCCTTCAATAGGAGCTTGTCTTGCCGAATGAACTGTTATATTTCTCCATACATTTTGTTTAGAATGACCTACGTTACCCCACGTCTAAGTAATATATTCTTCCACCCTCTGCATGAAATTTCCTGATATTTGTTAGGTAGCAACGGCTCCATAAAACAGTGTTTCGCCTCCGGCTACGATTTTTTCCACATGAAACCCAATGTCTTCAAATTTTTTCCTCAGCGTTGTTTGTTTTAAATTCTGGCTAGGTATCATCTGTATCAATGATCTACGAATATTTTTTTACAAAATCAATGTTATATTTAGGTTTAAAATTTTAGTGCATGTTGACAATTTATTCCATAGGCAAAATGGATGTATGTGTCTGCGAATTGTAGCCTTTTGGGCGTCGTCCAAGACTCAATTTTCTTTACGATGCTGTATATTGTTACTTCACCAAGTACCAGCTGCTTGAAGGTTAACTTAATAGCTGCCGATATCGAATTATTCTGTTTACGTTTGCAATGGTCGATTTCTGTAGGTTTTGAATCTACGTCTTCTCACCCGGAAAATATTAACATTGAAAAGATGGCTAAATGTGATCTTTTGAACTAAAATTTTGAAATTATTTGAATCGGTTATATACTTGTATACTTTCGACTTTGAGCTTACGGAATCCAGCCTCAAGATTATTACAAAAAAAAGGTTTCAAAAATATCTTTTCTTTTAACAGTAGGTTGACTAGGGCTCCTGAAAAGCTCTCAAAGGAACAGCTCCTCCAGCAAATTCATACAGCTGCTACGTGCTGCAATATCATGGAAATTATATTGAAAACCGGCGAGAAATTATGGATGATACCCAGAGAACTTGTCGTCCAAGCCAGAGATGCCCAAAGGAAAGCGCAGACCCGTAAAGAGCTAGGGATCAAAGAAAGGAAACACGTACGTCAAGTTTACGTTTGTCCATGGTGCTTTGCTTCTAAGGGGTAAAAGGGTGCTTTGGATCTGTTTCTGTACCCTCAGAATCATATTATTTTAAAAGACTGATCAACGCCGTATACGTATTAGAAGGTTACATATTCCTTTTTTTTTAACCATAGGTGTTTAATTTAATATCCTGATTCAATTACAGTACAAACCATTTTTTTTCTTCAAAATCTATCCCCAAACTGTAAGTTTTTTTTTTCTGTCAGAGTTGTTTTGAAGTATTTACTGCTTGTTATGTATATATTAACAGTGTAGCTACGGAGTTACCTTGAATTATTTTGCCTACCAAAGAAATATAATAAACATAATTAGTTATTTTTATTTTAACTGATGCTTTATGTTCGGCGTGGTTTATAGAAACGTGTCTCTTAGTTATTTAATTAGGGTCTATAGCTGCATAGGGCTATAGAAAGTTATCACGGAAAGCAAACTATACGCTTTCAGGACCTAGGGAAGGACTGTACAGCAGGTCCGATCACCTGGTCCATAGGTTTAAGTTCCGCGAGATTCTAAAGTCACCTTGGCGGTTAAGGAATGTCAGTCAGATTATTTTTGCGAAAGGCTTTTATGTGAAAGGGTTAACTATTCAGAACGCGAAACCCCATGGTGAATAGTAAGTAAGCATTTTAATCGTTTTTGGTGTATTGTTGTTCATAAATATTCGTCTAATTTAGTATTTAAGCAAAATATTTATCTATATTTAAAGGAACTATTTATTCATATTTATCTAGATTTAAGTAATATTTATTCATATTTAAAGGAACATTAATGCATATTTAAAATTAATTAAAATATATTTAATCAATTTGGTGTTGTAGCTAGTGGAATATTTAATCAAAAATATTTAAAGGAACATATAATAACTTATATTATAAAAAAAAAGAAAAAGTCTCTCTCAGTCTGTTCACACTTATTATGTGTTAACGTTTAATCATTTATATCTACATATACCTTCAAATATTTACCAAATAATAACAAATACCATTTAACCAAATATATTATAACCAAATATATTATAACCAAATATTTAATCAATTATAAATTACATTCAATATACTATATTTCACAAATTATAATAGAAAACTTAATCGACATATAAGAAATATTTAGCAATACAATAAAAAATTGATGTGGTAGGTGTAGAAAATTCAGTTCCTCTGAAATAAGCCACAGGTTTAAACTTTCGATAGATCAAATTTTCGAGTTTAGTCCATAATAGCGTTAGATTTCAAAATTATTAGCCGAGCTTTGAAACTGTATTGTTTAGATACAATTCCTCAAATATGTAATAAAATTGGTTCTAGGTTTCCCATTTGTAAACTTAACTACAGCAAGATCCTTTTAAAACCAGTTTCGAAAGTGGTTGTGGCGTATTTTCGAGCGACTACAAAAAAAAAGTGTACAAAGAGGAGGAGGCTTACACGTGATTTTACCTTACTTATCTTCGGAATGTTACTTTCGTTTTTGACAATATCCGGTATATTATGCATTTTCCGTTTGAAAGGAATACACTACGTTAAAATGGTTCTGATGGAGCCAAATACAATTAGATCTCCTAAATACATACATACATACAACAGATAACCTTGAACTCGTTCGTTATATAATTACTACTTCGTCACGATGTATGCCCCTCCTTATGTGTTGTTGTCGCTGTTTTTTATTTTATTAGATGACCACCTGAACATACTGCTCCAAAGCATTTTAACATAGATTAGAACTTAGGTATAGATTTTTAAAACAAAAATGCACCAGTATCTGGCGTGCATTTTTTCTTGTCAAATACTATAATAATATCTGTAATGAAAGCTCTTCTTAAATAACATGGGAGCTATTTATTGTTAGGGTTCTTCAGGAGTTACACAGGGTGTCTTAGATGTTCACGCGTTTATTCTAACTGATGATATAACTCCTTAAACTAATACCAATTTCTGTTAAATTATTGACACCAACATTATACAATTTGATAAATTTTAGTAGTTATTTCCTTATTTACGGCTGGACTTTTTAAAGACTAAAATCCATTAGGAGTAATATTTTTAATTTTTCTTGTTTTAGTGTATTTTTTACTTAATGAATAATATCACGCGTTAGAATTAGTGCATAAATTTATTTGATACCCTGTATAATGAAAGTCGGAACAGGGTGAGTAAAGTACAAATTATATATAAGTATAATGACAAATTCTCGCTATCTGAGACTGTATTTCTAGCGGCTTCTGTTGTATAAAAACATCTACTATCGAGAACAACGAAATTCACCACTTATTGGCGTTTAAATACTACAGAAACCAGCTACAAAACGAGGAATATTTTGTGGCTACACTGTTCGCATATGCATAAAGCTTCACGGCTGCTAATATCCCTGAAGATTAATATAGAAATATATGTGTGTTAATGTAATTAAAAAGTATATATACGTAACTTGGTTGTAAATGGAAATCACTGGTACTTTCACAACAAAAGAATTATAAGGGATCTTCGTGTAATTATATAAAAAGTTCTCGTAGCTTCGTATAAAGATATGCAAAGCATTGATAAACAGTTGTTGGAAAATTCCTACCAACCTTTCTCAAGTATTTGGTGGAACTTGCTGGAGCAATTGATCGGTTTAGTATTGGAACTTGATCTGGTAACCATGCTTTAAAGCTGGTGGATAAGATAGATTAGTAGAGAACAAATTAATTTTTTGACAGCTACAATACTTTACCAGAGGAATCTCCTACTTTTTTTAAAAGTTGGATGTACTCCATTCAAATTATTTATTCCTTTTCAACAGTTCACTTAGATAAATCGTCTTCTACATAAACAAGTTAATTTTTACAAAAAGAAATATTAATTCGAGATCTCCTTGTATTCTGACTTCAGTGACTCGTCTACAGCTTTGCTCATGTGGATTTAGACACTCCTGATTTGACGATTCGTGTTCCACTGTACTGATGTCGCTGTAATTCGGAATATGTGGAATAGATTCTTCTTCTGCAAGTACCTTCTCATTCCAAATGTTGAAGGGAAGCGGAAAAGGTTTAATGGAGATACCTTGCAACTCCATCGAATTTTAATGTTGAATCGTCTTTTACGCAGCAAGTTCTTTGTTTGGCCTTGTTCGGTTTCAGGTATTAATTAATACGTTTCCTAAAGGATGGTATGGAGTTTTTGAAGTGCAATTAGAATGTTTGTTCAGTACTACTGTAAATGACCCAGTAACAATCAATAAATCCCCTAACAAATTTTTATTCATTTATCTGATACAAAGACAACATCCAAACGCAATTTTAATTTGAATTCGTGATAGGAACAACAACATTTACAGTAATTTTTCAGAAGATGGCGTTGATTGAGATTTATAGCCATAGCAATGGATTATCATTTCCGGTGGGAAATAATGGGCCCACTTTCCATCCACCGGGAAAAAAATTAAAATGATGATGCTTAAAATGTAATCATAAACCTGGAACCCTATAAGGGTCGTAAAAGACGGGGTGTCTAATTCCATTAAAGCTGTGACGTAGGTGCTAACTTTTTTTTTAAATAAGTGTTCTTTTCGTGAATTTGAAGCTACTTCTTTCCTTTGAATAGTCTAGCAAATGCCAGATTTTACTAGATGATTTGGGGAAATCCATTCAATTGCATGGTTAATTTACGAAAATATACACTTGTTTTCGTTACCTTGATCTGTCGTGAAAGTTTTGCAAGTACTCGACGGGCAAGAATTGGAAGTACCAAAATATCTCCATTAGCAACATTAATTATTATATTATTGATGTATGGTATATATGTATTTATGAAATCCTGTTATTGCACTTAAAAGTATTCTACTATTTCATTTTTGGTTATAGAAATTTATATAAAATTGTTAAAAGCTCTCTAGCTACCTATATAAATATATATATATAAATATATATTCTAAATGTTAAATGTTCAAAAACTCTAAGTGTGTTGTAATTTGATTAATATTATACCAAGACCGAATTACAGAATTAGCTACCACACTCCTTAAATACACTAGTTACCACTTGGGTAAACCTTGAATTTCATTTCTAGAAACCTCATTGGAACAAACACTTACCTCGACAACACCCTCCCCCCACCCCTCTATTTACTGTTTAACGGCGGATGTGTCTCTTAGAACGAAACTGCCTTTGTGTCGTAAAACTGTTGTAAACCTATCGTAATGCTATCGTAATACCATCGTAAAATTATTGTAAATGTATTGTAAACTTGTTTTAATTCGGTCTTGCGTATTTACTCAAGTATATGTTCTAACTGTACTCATCTATATATTATAACTAAATGGTGTACTAAAACAATTAACCAATTTCTGTCTTTCATTTTCATTCTCTTCATTTTTGCATCATGACGGTGGGTAATGTAGTTTAATCATTACTGGAAATAACCAGATGAATAATAGTGGATTTAATTGTAGCACCAGGCCAAAAAGAAGTTACAACGAAGCAATACACAATATGAACCAGGTGCCATGTTATCTCCAAAAATAACCAGAGACTTCATATATTAAGGAGCCTTCATTTATCCAAACAAACGAATAACACGCACAAATGCCAGTTGATTGATTAAAATTATTTTCAAACCAATATAAGTCCAGTAAATTGTATACTCTTATATAATGTATATTTTTATATTACTTTATGAATGAACCTCATTTTTTAAAAGAATTTAATTTATATGATTGTTATAGATATATATTATGTGTATGTATGTAGATTGCATATCTTCTTATTAACTTGTTTTCTGTTGTGATGTTTTTAACAAGCATACAGTGTAATGATTACTTATATCAACCGTCAATAAAATTATATGTAAAAGGAAAATCTAAGGACATTCAAGAATTTCATCGATATATTGAATTCATCAATAGAACTGGAAATTAAAAATGTTTAAGAGAAGTAATGAAGATGATTTCTATTCATTCTGTTACCAAATGAGTTCTTTGATTTTTCTTTAACAAATACAAAAAAAATTATATATCTGTTGTTTTATTTCTTTCAATTTGAAGCTACATTCCAGGTTTTTCCAACTTGGACTACACTATTTTATAGAATCTGACAACTTTACCATCTAAAAATTTACTGCACATACAGCACCCATGATGTTTAACATATTTCATTTATACTGAAATATGACATTTCACACCATTCATAAGTTGATAAGAATAACTTTAATATTTAAGGAAATTCATGCCACTCTTCTCAGAATGGTATTTACAAGCTAATGTTGATAATATATATTCATAACAATAACACTTACTTACAAAATTCATTCGAACACCAAGAATACATTCCTGTATTTATTTATGATGGACGAGTTGTAAAATCATCCACCACCATCAAATAGATTATAATTTATTTGATTGAAGATACGCCAAAAAGAAAGGAATTGGGCAAATGTTTCGAATAGGAAAATAGTTCTACAATTAAATATTTCTGAGTGTTGACAATTAGACCGGTAGACTACAACAGAAAACGAAGTGGAAAGCCCAGATCAACGACGAAACGAGAGATTTCCCTTAAAAATCTTCGCCTTATCGCACCGCAAATTACGACAGAGCTCAATTTACAAACGTCGTCAGCCAGTAAGGGTGTTGACAGTAGAATGGAGAGACTAATAAAAGCCGGTCTAAGGGATCGTATAGCAGTAAGAAAATCACGATTAAGTTATATACACAAACGGAAAAGACTTAATTGAGCAAAAGATCACGTAAACTAGCGTGTAAATGATTGGGAAAATGTGTTATGGATGAACATGGAGTTGCTTTCGAGGCGGAAGGACTGGAGAGTTAGATAAAATAGACAAAAGAATGCTAAAGATTCGTGTTTGTGATTCCCAGAAAACGAATTCAATGGATAGGGATTTATGATCCCACACACACACCGGAAATATGATTAAAGATTATTTTAAAAACAAATCTTCTGAAGGAATCCTATCTTTAATGGAATGGCGGCCACAGAGCCTTGATTACAATCCCGTCGAGCTCTTATGGGAAAATTTGCATCGTGAGGTCTAGAAAAAAGTCTCCTACTGATAAAGCAGTATTCTGGAATGCTATAAATCAGCGGTCTCCAAACTGCTAATGACCGATGTCATGAATCCGGTCCGTGACAGATAATGGCTTATTGTTATTGTTGCTGTGGTAAGTTAGATACAAAAAAAAAACAGAATAATAATAACCCGGTTTTGTTTCCTTTCCAGGCAAAGCTTTCAAACTTCTATAGACGAATGGTATTTGAAGCTATTACTTCTAAGGATGCCGCGTATACATCAGGCAATTATTAATGTAAAAACGGATTACTTTAAAGAAACATTATAATAGTATGTATTTTATTAGAATGTAATATTTTGTCAATAAAACACATTTTAAATTAATGAATAAAGTTCGTTTCTTTAATACATTTTTCACAAGCATCTTCTGTCTAGTTTACTTTATTTTATATAGTGCGGTCAAGCTTGATGTACATATGTTGCAGCTTGCTTCCATTATTTTGAAATATAAATGAATTATTGCTCAAAATTAGTCAGTGAAACTAAATTATTTTTAAACATTTCTATAAAAGATATTCTGGTGTGTATTTTGAAGATCTATTCAGAAGATCAAAATAAAAATTAACAATCCAATATAGTTAAACACGATCCTCAACCATTACGAAAATAAGCAATGGTTTCTTTGTTTATTCAACAGTGTTAACGGTAATAATAATAATGTACAGGGCAAAATAAAAATTTCTAGTTAATAAAATTATTAAATTCATTGTAACAAAAATTTACAAAAATAAGCATTTTATATTTCATATTCAACGATACCAAATTAACAAACATAAATCACAAAGAATATCCAAAATTTTTAACCCATTGCAATCCATCAACCGTGGAATTTGCAGGTTTATATTCTAACCCTATCCAATCGTCGTATCCATGTTCCTCTAACGTTTTTAATACATATTGATAATTTAATTCACCACTATGTTCCGGTTCATGTCTGTTTGGTGCTTGAGCAATCTGAACGTGGCCTATTTGATTTGCAAAATCTTTTATGGCATTCGTCACATTACCTCTGATCATTTGCAGATGAAATATATCCAGCATTAATTTTAGATTTGGACTCGAAATTTCCGATATCACTTTAATTGCTGCAATGTTTTTTTTCTTTCTTTAGAAAAAGTACAACAATTGATATTAGATTCTTACCTTTCTTATAGGAGTTCATGTAGTAATCTGGTACTGAATATGGATTAATTGGTTCGATTAAACCTAAGATATTCTCCTTTTCTAATATTTGTGAAGCATATTTTAAATTATTCGTATATGCTGTATCGTTTGCTGAAGTTGGTTGTTCTACTTTTCCAGCCATGATATGTATTCTGTAATTAAAATTTTAAACAATAAGCTAATGATTTAGAATTGGAAGTACCACAAAAAACATTTATTTTATATTAAAAATCTATCCATTTATTATACTTATGTGTATATGATGTATTGTAATTGATGGTAGAGGTAGAATTTCATTCTGTAAAGTATTAGTAGGCTTCTTTCACTTTAACCAAAACAAATAGTATGCCCATTGAAATTGTTAAAAACGCTTTGAGTTTAAATCTGCATGTTTAATTATTACACCACCTAACAAAATAAATTTTTGCCATGGTACATATAAAGTACGAATTAATTTGGGGTATTTCTGATGTGCTGGTTCCAAAAATAACTGGCATTTCTTCCTAGCAGCTCTTGTTTTTGAGATACACCACGGTGCTTTCTAACTTTCACACGCATAGGTCATTTCCCAGAAAACTTAGGTGAATAAGACCGAGAGAGTGAATTTCGAAAACTAGATCTGATAAAACAAATCTGACGGCATTTTTGGATTAGACACCAGACAGAATAAAATAGACATCAGGTAAAGCGGTATAAATATGTAAACAGCTAAATTCTAAGAACGAATTAAGAACTTTCTCTTGTCATTAGCGTAGGGGTAGATGTATCGGAAGGAATTCGTCATAGTTTAGTATCGTTACAACTATGCCTCGCTTACAAGGTTCGAGTGATATTAGCGACTTCACCCGGGGTCGCATCGTTGGCCAGAGTAAACGCTACGCTTCGCAACGTGAAATAAGTAAATTTTTAAATATTCCGTTGTCCACAGTTAACAGCGTGCTTACACAATTTAAACGCAAGGAAAAAACAACAATGGAGCCGAGACCAGGTCGTACCGGACCTTCTGAAAGAAGTAAAAGGGTGCTTGTGCGCGAAGTGTTAAGAGAACCGGGAAAAGTACGGCAACTGGACGACAAATTTTTGCATCAGACGGTGAAATACGGCGGTGTGAACATTATAGTGTGGAGCGCGATATGATATGGTGGAAGATCGTAATTAGTAATCTGCGACGGAAATATAAATGCGGCAAAATATATCCAAATATTAACAGAAGGACTACTACCGATATTCGACAACGCCACTTTTATGGAGGATGGAGCACCCTGCCGCAAAGCAAGAACAACAACCACATGGAAAGAGGAACAGGGGATCCGGATTTTACCATGGCCAGGCCAATCATCAGACATGAATCCGATAGAGAATGTTTGGCACATAATCCAGACAAATATGGCGAAACGACCCCGAAAACCCAGCAATAAGGAAGAACTCGTGGCAGCTGTTACAGAAGAGTGGTTAAATATTCCAGAAGACACCATTAATCATTTAATAGATTCTATGCCACGACTACTCGCAACACTTCACGCAAGTAAAGGTGGATCGACAAAATATTAATCTAATTTAAAAAATTTAAAATATTTTGTATATATAACGAGAATAGAATCTTTTTTTTAATTGGTAGGTGTCTATTTTATTCTGTCACCCCAGTGTACTTCTAGCATACAACTTATTCGAAACTTCCAAAAACAAAAAATACAGAACAGTATCCGTTTTAGGGAGGTTTTACAGTGCATGTGTATTTGTTAAATTTTATATTAGCATTTTCTTGAATACATAAACCGTGAAAACGATAGGGATATGCGAATACGAATGAATACAATTCCTCCATCAAAGTTCCAACATACTCTTATATCTAAAATATTACATTAAAATATAAGCTAGAAGTTGTAAAACTAAAATAGTGACCGTTGCATTTGTAAAATAAAAACTATTTCTTTAACGTAGGCAATGTTGTTGAAGCCTCTCCTAATGTTTCATAACTACGGTCTAATCTTAAGATTTCAACATATAATACGTATTAAAATATTAATTACTAACTACATGAAAATTTACGTTGTAATATTAAATTGATATCACATTCTTTAAATGTTTTATGTGTTACTGGCGATAATTCACTTGTAAGTGAGTAATTGATGAAGCCATAACATGAAGATGCAACAAAAACAAAGCTTTTATCGATAACTGTAACCTGGTAGAAATAATTTCCATTATCGTAAGAGAATATAAAAGATGATTATTGTAAACAATATAAGTAATAACAATAGGCATTATTTACATAACGGTTACTGAGATAAAAAGAACAATTCAATACTTACTTTTTCACCTTTAATCTTTTTCCAAGATCTATTGTTTGATTAATACTTTCTTTGAACTGCTTCTCTTGCCCTGGAAGGGCAGCAAAACCTAATTCTCCCTTACCAACATCTCCTATATGACAAAAAAAGCTTTCTTATTTCATATTTAGGTAATATGAATGGTTGTTACCTGTGTATATATTAAGAAGTACCTGATCAATACCAGCTGCTTTTTTTGCCGCGACTACGTCGTCTGGATTCAATCCATATGGAAAACCAGATTCAACAGCTTTAAATCCCGCGTTTTTGGCTAGTTGGTACCTTTCCAAAAAGGGCCTTTCCAAGAACATAAAAGATATATTTGCACAAAACTTAGGCATCCTTACCATAACCTATTTTATTTTGTCCGCTTTAACTTCTGTGTTTTTTTTATATATAGATTATCGTTATCAGTGCAATTACGATAATTAATTAAACTGAAGTTCTTAGCGTTGATAAAGTTCAAATTAAAACCGAGTTTTATTTTCTGATAACTACAGATGAAATAATATAATTTCTATGCTATTTGACCGTGTTAATGTGTTAATTGCCAATGCGATTTGTTGTATATAGTAGAAATATTTATGAAATTGTAATTAATGTCAACAAAATAATTGACGTAACACTATTTTATTTTAGAAGTTGGGTGTGCAACGCAAAAATTTATTTAAAAATTTTTCGTTGACTTTATTATGAGATATTACGACAAAAAAAATTGAATAATTTCTTAAATTATCACTTATAATTATTCCTTTAAAAGGTTAATTATTTTTCTAAAACATGCGTTCAATAAAATCATGCAATTAAACTGCCTACATTACTTTTAATAATTATGTTCTCTCTAGCAATAAGAATACGTTCGCAGATTTTTCGTATTATCGAAATAAATTGCAATAACACGTATTTCCGTACGTATTTACATACCTTCTTTTATGAATAGGGGCATTTCGTTGTAGAAAGCGTTAAATTTCGCTGAACAACCGTAATACTACGTCCAGGGCCTGTTTTCTTAATACAACTAATTGATTCCGTTAGAAATAGTAAGGTAAAATCTCAAAAGAGAGCGCAAATAAGCAGCTTGCTAAAATGGCGATTTTGTTAAAATATATAATGCAAAACGTATTATTATAGCTATATAATTAATATTTTGTAATGCTCCGTTTTACCACACATCCTCAATATTTCTTATTCTTTTGTAGTATTTCTTCTCGAATACACGCGTGATTTCAGAACAGTCCACACGTTCTCAATTGCATTGAGGTCGGAGGAATTCCCCAGCCAAGGTAACACTGGCAAAACTTTGGATACATTTGGCCATGTGGCATGGTGCTTTATCGTCCATGAATGTGTAGGATCTAAATCAATGATATATAACATCAAGATATCCTCGAATACACGTTTATATTAGTTTTGATTCATGGTGCCTTGGCAAAAATATAGTGGTCTAGGATCTTCGACTGATATACAGGACCACACCATAACTGACGAAAGGTGTTTCACCATTTTTAGTACACTAGCTTCACGCAACCGTTCTGATGGACATCGTCTAACAAATTGAGCTCTTTCGGTCATGCCATTTTGTACATTTATAACGTGCAACATCATCGGTGTCTGCATTCTAATTTACACGGGTGAATATTTGCACTCCTTGTTTGAGGCATTACTTCTTCTTTCTTTGCCTCAATATGCAGTTTTTTTTTCTCACTTGGTATATCCGTTCATTACCCAAAAAATATAAAGCGCATACAAGCTATAACTTAAAGTGGAACGAATTACTGTGTCTTTCAATTTTATTACTATTAATTTTCTATAGAGTACAGAATGATTCATGAGGCAGATAATAATAGGCAAAGAGATCGTTAAGTCGCACTTTCTCAATTTCTTAGAAAGATATTTAGGGAACTTACTTTAATAAGTCGTTAATTATCATGTTCCAAGAAGAGGCACGATCTATTCTCAAGCAATAGATTATTTAAAGAGAAAAGGAGCTAACAGATATCTGAGAGATTAATTTATATTTGTATTGTAACCAATCAATTGTTTGGATGGTTATAGTGTTTTGTATAATCACTTATTATACAATTTACACGGTACTATGTGTATTATTTAGAAAGTGATAACAATGCTTTTAATTTATTATTCAATTTTATAAATTAACAAAGTTGTTTTGCTTGTTTTTTTCTCCATTGAGAAATTAGAAGCTACCAACTAAGTTTAAGTAACCCACCTTTCATTAGTTAGTTGGGTAAAATCTCCTTAGATGACACGTTTACTGAATCACAAATCGCACGTGAAAGTAGCCTTTCCTAATTCTTTGCCACCTTCCACTTTTATTATCCCCGCTAGTTCGTTAGTGTTAGTAATACCTGTTCAAGATTTTTCGGCAAGAACATGAAGTGATTCATAAATTTAATATCTCTCGTTGTTTTCACAAGGAATTTACTGTAATAATGACAATATGGCACCGAGAATAACCTTGTTATTACTTCTATTGGCGACTCAGAATGGATACGGTATGAAACAAGATGATTTTATGGGTTGTTACCAGATTTTACCGACAGCTAGAGTTAACAAAATAAACGGACAAAACACACCCAACGAATGCACCGAAATTTGTTTAAAATCCTTCTACAGGTGAGTCTTGTTTGTTTTTCATTATTATTATTTAGATAACCTTAATTTTAGGTATGCTTTACTGCATCAGAATGACCACTGTTCTTGTACAAATTTGTTAGGTGAGCAGAAAAGTGTTGAATCTTGTGAAGGGTACTGTAGAGACAAAGCTAATTGTACCCTTACAGAAGAAATGAAAAATGTTTATTTCACTGGGTTATCAGGTATAAACCTTTAATAAAAATAAAAATTATTAATTGTCTAATTCTAAAAAATTTCAAGTTCTTGGACCACCTATTAACATAACCATAACAAATATAACCGATACCAACTTCCACATTGAATGGGCACCGCCAGATTACATTAAAGACTTGGTCAAATATAAGATACAAGCTGAAGTATTATTTACATATACAACTAAAAAATTAGACACTAGAACATGGGAGTTTTCAAACGAAACCTTACATACAGAACTGAATTCCTTACAGCCAGGCACCATTTACAATATTAGTATTCAGGGCGTGTCCTCGACAGATGAAGGTATACCAGCTCATCAAACTATTGAAACCAAAATAGGAGGTAATACGATTTACATCCAATTCCGTTTTATTTAATTCATTATTATCGCATTTGAAGAACCAAGTAATATGCCAACACAACCTTCAATACTCAGCAGAAATGGTAGTATTATGAGAATTGAATTTGATCCTGTTGAAAATGATAACGGGCCAGTATCTACGTACTTAATAGTTGTTGTAAATAGGAATTCTCCACAAGAGATTGTTACAGATTATTTGAAGGGCTTCAGGGAAGCCCGAGATGATGGTCTTCCATATTATATCACTGCTGAGATACAGCACGAGGTTTGTTTTAGAAGTAGTCTGGTTCCTTAATCATGTAGATCATGCTTCTCTTTATATCTTCTAAGTATATACAGATTGTGACCATATAATTAGCAATGACTATACAATTCGTATTTTTTTTTTTTTTGGAATTATTTCACCTCAGCAATAGAAAATGTGCTTAGCAGTAAATATACGCTGAAAACCACGATACTTTGTAGTTACGTTATAGTTGGTTATGACCTGAAATAAATTCAGGTGCACCAACCATGTTTGCAATAAATTATACGAAAACAACAATTGTTAAATTTTAATACATTTTCTTGGATATATATTCATTCAAAAACCAAATCATTAGTAATTGCAATAATGAGCTGTTCTATTGACAATACTTTCATAATAGTGTATTAATGCATTTGTACTTACGGAAGTATGTTTATTATAATACCCTTTCGTATGTGCCTACATTTCAAAAAGTTCACTCTTCTAGTTTCCATTTTAATTCTCTCTGAGACATCAAGTATTTTAGGCATCAATCCTTACATAGACACAGTAGATGCAGTTATAGTACCTATCTAAATGTCCAAAGTATTTGCGACTGTCTTTAGATGTAACCTTTAACCAAAAATGTTTTAAATATTCGTGTTTCTTTAACATCTCTAAACTTACCATACACTAAACGATTTACTTCACTATAGCTCTGAAAAGAACTATTAGCAAAAAAAATAGTCGAATTAAATAAAAATAAACGTTGAAAACTATAGCTGCGCGAATAAATAGTAAAAAGGAGATATCAAATATTAGTGGAGCGGTATTCTCTGTTATAATTATTAGGGTTGCATGCACTGTAGTAAACATTTTCAAAGCTCCTATCTACGCATTAGTCGACCATATTTTACCTCACTTCAACTAGTTCATTGATACTGAATTATATATGGACGTATATCTTAAATAGCTACGACTTACGTTATAGACTTCTATCTCGCTTCTGACTTTTAGATATAGCGCTTGTTAATTTCCCCGTTTCGGAGTTAGCATGCTTACTACTTGATTTACTATAAAATATTATTATTTCCGGTAAGCGTAGCGTTGTTAATTATATGACCGCAACTGTATAATGGAACTTCGATTTAATGAAATAATTCCAATAATCAGGATTTCGTTATTATTATTTTTTTTAATTCTATGTCCTTTATACCTTGCGGTGTCGGACTATTTAGTTCTTATTTTTATCTTCCACAGGTTCCTGTTCTGAGCCAGTTGTTTGGCTTCAATCCATCCCATACTTCTCTTTTCCAATGTTCTATACACTTGCTTCTTCCAGGTGTTTCGGCGTCTACCTATTCTGTTTTTGCCCTCTGTTTTGGCTTCAAATATCCTCTTTGTGATTCGATCTTTTTCCATTCTGTGTAGATGTCCAAGCCATCCCAGTTGCCTCTCTTCTATGACCACTTCTACTGGTTTGATACCCAGACTATTAGTGATTGTCGTGTTTCTGATTCTGTTTCTTCTAGTTACTCCTTCTATTCTTCTTAGGAATCTCATTTCCATGGCCGTAACTCTGCTTTTGATTCTATTCGTGGTTATCCATGACTCACTACCATATGTTAATGTCGGTCTGACCACTCTTTTATACACCTCTGTCTTTATTTTTTTTTGGTATTTCTTTTTTATCCAGAAACGAATTTCTGAATATGTTATATATTTTTGCGGATTTCCCTATCCTCTCATTTACCTCTTTTTCTATTCTCCCATTGTCTTCAATGATTGTTCCTAAGTAGTTGTAACTTTTAACTTGTTCCAATGCTTTTTCCCCGATTTTGATGCTATGTTTTCTTTCTTCTGCTGCTATTATCATTGTGTTTGTTTTCCTCGTGTTTATCTCCATGTTTATCTTTGTTAGTTCTTCAAGTTTTGCTGTAATGTCTCTTCCGAGTGTGCTATCAGTACCATATCATCTGCAAACATTAGTTCCTGTACGTTAATTGCATTCATTTTCCAGTTTCCTACTTTCATATTTTTTCCTTTTTGTTTAGATTTTTTAACAGCGTCGTCTATTAATATAGAGAATAACAATGGGCTCAATACGCATCCCTGTTTTAATCCAATTTGCGATTCGAATTCAACTGATTCTGCATTGGAAGTTCTCACCTTATTCTTATTGCTTTTATACAATGCCTTAATCATCTCTATCATTCCTTTCTCTAAACCTCTCCTTTCCAAGCTCTGCCATACATCTTCTCTTCTTACCCTATCAAAAGCTTTTTTAAGATCTATAAAACATATATGTATTTCCTTTCCTTTCCCTATTAGTTTTTCTCCTAATTGTCTGATTACAAATATTAAGTCCTGGGTGCTTCTTTCTTTTCTAAATCCATGTTGAGTATCTTCTAGTGTTGTTTCCAGTTTCTCTCGGAGTCTTTTTTCTAGTATTCTTGTCAATACTTTTCCTGGGATGCTAGTTAATGTTATTCCTCTATAGTTTGAGCATTCCTTAGAGTCTCCCTTTTTGTATATGGGCATAATTATTCCCATATTCCATTCCTTAGATATTCCTTTTTTTATTATAATGTTGTTTAAGAGGTCAAGTAGTTCTTCGTTACCTTTGTCTCCCATATATTTTATCATTTCAGCTGTGATTCCATCCTCCCCGGCCGCCTTTCCTAGTTTTAGTTTGCTAACTGCTTCTCTGACTTCTTCGTCGCTTATTGGTGTGATACGTTCATCGTCGTTTTTTGTTTTGAATTTTGAATTTCGTTATATCAGAGCATACTATGATAACCTGAAAGTAAAATGCAATTTGATATTTATTAGACAAAAATTTTAATAATCCTGTTTAAAATACAGCAATTTTTATTGCATGGAAAAATTCATAAAATCAAATATTTCATTAAATCGATGGTCTTTACTATATTAACAAAAAAAAATAGAAACGAAAGATAATACGAAAGAGATATTCAAATATATAATTGATAATTAATAAAAATTAAACAAAGTCATCTTTTTCATAATTATCTTCGTAATTAGTATCCTAAATATGTAAATAATTTGCTGCTACGACTTTGTAGAGGGTAACAGAAAACACAGAATTTGTTATTGGTGATGGACGTAATTATGGAAATTACTATAACGCACCATTGGATACAAAAAACTCATATTCTGTATTATTAGGGGTGACTAGCCGCAAAAACGGACAAGAAAAAATTTTATACAGTGAGCAGAATGACAATATTCACAATATGATTGTCTATGTTGGTGGTCAAGTCGAACCAACAGGACTTACGATCGCCCTATCAGTCGGTATAGGCGTCGTTAGCCTGCTACTAGTAGTAGGAATGGTCCTATTCCTTATTCTAAGGCAGCGAATTAACAACAGATTTAGACATCGTCTCCAAGATGCTCAAGAACTAACAATGCAAGGTCCTATGATAGATATCGTAAGTAATTTCGCAGGCTCCAAAAACCTATTAATATTGTAATTTTAAGGAAAACACCGGCTATGTATCAGAAGAGCATGACGAACCTATAAACCATTACAAAAATTTAAGGGGACAAGTTTGGATGATTCCCCACAATTCCCTAAACGTCGACAATACTCTAGTTTTAGGAGAAGGACGTTATGGACATATACACAAGGGGATCTTGGAGAAAGATAACGCATTAATACCTGTTTCAGTTTACAACATCGCCGATAGGCGACTGACTCGTGATCAAAAACATAACATGCTGAGGGATATGGATTTAATAATTAAAGCTACAAAACATGAGAACGTCTTAGAATTTATAGGTACCTGCGAGAACATTGATACAGTTAGTATCGTTTTTGAAAACTCATCGTTGACTCTAAAAGAATTCCTCATTGGAAGTAGAATTCCTTCCACAGAAAAGTTTACTTCCATGACTGAGCAACAGGCTATCAGATTTGGTATTGGTATTGCTAATGGTTTAAATCACTTACATTCTAAGAGGGTATGTTTCAAGTTCTTGTTTCGAGGAATTAGATAAAATTGAAACTGAATTCGCTTTTAGGTCCTGCACAAACAAATCTGCGCCAGACATGTTGTTGTAGTAACAGGAAATATGCCCAAAATCACAGGTTTTGGCTTGACAACCTTCTATAAAGACGGAAAAAGCCCAAACTGCATGAGATGGACTGCAAGAGAAGTACTTAAGGGCCAAAATTACACTTATAAAAGCGATGTATGGTCTTTTGGGATTTTACTGTGGGAAATATGTACTTTAGGTAAACTTCTAATAAGTGATTTTCCAAGGAAATCTAATTTATTTTATTTCCAGGTGCTACCCCTTATACTAAAGTGCCTAACATCGAAATAGTCGATAAAATAACTAAAGGTCTTCTATTAGATCGTCCTTGTTACATGGATGAGTCACTATACCAAATACTACTTAATTGTTGGCAGATGAACCTGGATGAAAGGCCAACGTTTAGGGAATTAGCGAACGCTCTAGAAAATTTACGAGACGATCAGTTTTCAATGTACTTATCTTTCAAATTATACAACGGCTTTAAATATGAACCATTACAGGTTAATTTGGAACTGAATAACTCCGTATTTTGAAATACTTAAATCTGAGGTTATATTACTGTGAATCTCCTGTTGTTTGTGTTCTGTATTGTAACGAAAAATTCTTGTTAAGATATTATTCTGTGTATATAATACCATGTTCTTAAAGAAAAAAAAAACTCATGATATTTTTATATGTGAAAGATGGATGAGTGTTCTTTTTGAACACTGAAAGTCTCCAAATAACGAATTTAATTATATATAATATATGTACGTAAAAAGGCGGTGTGTCTTAAAAGCTCGTTTACCTGACTATCTTCATGCAGCAGTATTCTAATTTGGAACTATGAGTCTCTATATTCATATACTTCCATAAAAATACTACCATCAAACATATCTGTATGTTCTCTTATGTGTTTGTGACTTATTTGTGATTTACACTTTTACATTTAGATATATACTCTTTTATATTCAAAATATTTTTTCTACTTCTTTTCTTTTTTTTTAATAACTTTTGTATGTGTATTTTATGTATATTACCTTGTATTATACAATTTTAATAAACTTTATTCCGTCCAATTTAATTACGTTTCTATTAATGACAACACCGATCTCTGTAAGATTTTCAAAAAAGAAAATTCCAATTTAAAAATCTCTGGTACCTTCAGGAGCTCAAGTGCCATGTTTCGAAATAAAAATTAACATACAGAATCGATTGCAACCAAACATAAGTTTAGTTTTAATATTTCGTTTACTTTCTGTATTCAAGTTTAAAAATTACGTAGCATACAAACGATTGTATTTTTTTTTTTAGTTTGAATCAGCAGTTATTTGGCTTTATAGATGATGGCTAGGGTTGAAACAATCTGCCTCCGTTTCACTGCAGTGTATGCACGTATGGTACATCATATTACGCGTTATAATTTATTTATGCTTCATTATATGGAAGAATATTTAAACAATTTATCTGTATATCGTATGTCACTATTTCATGGAGAATAGTAATATGTAATTGTAAAATTGGGTTAATCAAATGTTTCGGCTTGATAAAATCTAATTAAGCTGGAGAATGCGAGAATCTTTTTTTTATATCTAAAGATGTACAGGAACTTGTCTCTTTTGTTTTGCAAATGTAGTCTCGTCTACGCATTACCACAACTGGTTATTTTGTAATCCAGCGTTAATCCTGTCCACTTGGGGTTGTATATACACAAGAAGTGTTAAAACTGTTGTTTATCGAGCAAAGCACATGTAATCCATCAAAAGTAAATCTAACATAGACTTTTCCATGTTTTTTTTCATTTGTGCGAGTTGTATTACGTACACTACCGCTCAAAAATGTTTAGGTACTCTCACTGACAGCAAATATGTATAAAAACTCAGCAAAAATGTTATTAATATTTATTGTTTTATGTACAGATACACGTACATGAATAAAACTATATTAAATAAATGTGAAAATTAAAACGTTTAATTTAAATTTTGCTTCATCTATATGACCTCCTCTTGATTTAATAATCACAGCACACAATCGAGGCATTCTCGCAATAAGTTTTGCCAGAGTTTCTTGTGTTATTGAGGTCCAACTCGATTGCAATTTGTTCCACACGTCAGTAGCTGATGTCGGAGCCGATACTTCCCGATCTAGTTGTTCCCATAGTAACTCGATTGGATTCAAGTCGGGGCTCTGGGGAGCCCATTCCATAATTTTGAGAGTTCCTTCCTCTTCTAAATGGCGTAAATAGTCTTTACATAATTTAGAGGAATGTTTTGGGTCATTATCTTGCTGGAAGATAAAATTTTGGCCCAAAAGTCGAATTCCGGAAGGTATTGCGTGGTTCTCCAAAATTTCGCGCTAGCCTTCTTTTTCTAATATACCGTTAATTTTCACAATGTCCCCTACACTAGTGCCAGCAAAACAGCCCCAAATGATGATAGAACCTCCACCATGCTTCACGGCAGCAGCAATACACTCTTCTCTGGCACGTTCACCCACAGATCTTCTTACGAATATGCGTCTTCGGGTTCCGAACAGCTCAAATTTGGACTCATCCGTCCATAGGACGTTGTTCCACTCTTCTATGGTCCAGTGTTGGTGTTCACGAGCCCATTTAAGTCGCTTTTGCTTGTTTTGTTTGCGTAGTAATGGCTTTTTCATCGCAATACGTCCATGGAGCCCGGCTTTCTGTAGGCGACGTTTGACTGTAAAAACACTGACTAGCTTTTGGCGACCAACATTTAATTCTGCGGTGATTTCCGGGGCTGTTTTGCGTCTATTTAACTTGCTGGTAACCACTATTCTGCGATCATCTGCAGATGTTGTCGCTTTGGCCTTCCACTCGATCTTTTATTAAGAAAACTGCCAGTTTCCCAATACCGTAGCGTGGTGTATTTTCATTTTTTTTGGCAATTTGTCGATTACTTATGCCACTTTTATGGTAAGCTATTATAAGCGCACGTGTTTCCGTACTAATTTCTCTTCGCGGAGGCATTTTAAAAAATTGTCACACGATATTTCGCTCACGACGTGAATAGAGTAAATACCACACTGCAACTAACCATAGGTTACAGATTTCAGTATAATCTTCTAGGAAGGTAATTTAAACATTATTACCCACAATCTAATAGATGACTAAATTTACCCAGTAAATTCAGAGGAATTGTTATTGTAATTGCACCGCAATAAACAGTTTATGGTAATCCGACCAAGCGCAGGTAAATGATAGTAAACCTTATGCGATATAATGGGTGTTTATCTTACTGAACTACATTTTAAATACGTATTTCATTTTATTATAATGTTTTTTTGGTAAACATAATACTATATGAATAATCCATGCAAAACAGGGATGCCTAAACATTCTTGAGCGGTAGTATACATGTTTATCTGGATCGCTTTTGTAGCAGCATATAAAATCATATTTTACAACCATCTCCAACTTGTTTACTTGGGTAGCCAGCGGTCGCTTCTTCCCCTTAATTAATTAGTTTTCTATCGTTGTCAAACAGAACGGCCAATTCTAATGATGACCCTTTTTAGAATAACCGCATCGATGATTATCCTCATGTTAAAAATTAGATACGAATTGTACATACAACTGTGGATGTGGTTTTGGAATAGCCAATGCGGTTTTCTGTTATTTAATTTGATTGATGAAAGGAAGAGGAAATAAAGTGATGGACAGGATATTAGCATAGACATAAGTATCCCGGTGTACTCTACACCGCATAAATTACCGAGTGTAAGGTGTATCAAAATACTTGTGTCGATTATACGAATCACAAAGTGATTGTAATCATTTTTTAAACTTTAGAAACTTGTGTGTGTAGCTTCTTCTGAGTATGCAATTTCAACCCAATTTTTAACCTGGAAACTGAAATTCTTAAAAAAAAACAAGTAATAATAACAATAGTGTTCTGAAAGATGATATCTTTCCAATGAAATTAATCCATTCATCATCTTTTATTCTGTTATAAACAGACTTTGGGGATAATTTGGGAGCAGGTATTTAAAAGAAAAACTACCTTCTCCTCTTTTAATGGCATGTCTTTCTCGAATAACCCCGACCACTGAACCTTTAGATATTTGAGTTGCCCCAGCAACATCTAAAATATTCCCTACAAAATAATGTGTCTCGTTTTAAAGATTATTTTACGAGAATGTTTAGGAATAATATTTCTTTTCTTTGGAATGCTCCTACAACCTGCATTTAATAAAATTGCTTTATACGATTATAAACACATAATAACAAAATGCAACTGATGTGCGTACAATGGGATAGCTATGCGACACGCTATATAGTTTAAAGAAAATACTGCTTTTAAGCGCTGCAAATTGGTTTCTACGCAAGTTTCTTCCAATTTTAATAGTACTCTACATACACACAGACTGCATTACACTGCAATAACACAGCTGTCGATGTTGTAAAAACTACAAGATACAGTCCCTGTCCATTTTATTAGGGCCACCTTATAAATTTAAGCTTTTGTGTGTGTCCAACGCGATAATTTACAAATGCGTTCGTTAAATATCTAAGAAATTAAGAAAGTGCCACTTAATGACATCTTGCCTATTATTATCCACCTCATGCATCACTCTGTGCTGTATAGAAGATGGGTAGAAATAAGATTGGAAGATACAGTAATTCGTGGAATATTATTTGGATCGGTTACTATTATCGAAAGAATATTTATCTGTTTATGTAACACCGTTTTTCTCCATGTTTACGTGTTAGTGTTGCACTTGTATGCGTTTAATTATGTAGTTGTAACGATGCTTATATACAGTTCTGAATAAACTTATGCTTGCATAATACGATTTTTATTATATATTTTAACAAGTGGCTCTAATAAATTTGACAGGGGCTGTAACAGTTTCCACCCGTCAAACGGCATGCTAAGCTATGCATGATGCGTCTGCGAAGGATTTTTTCGCAAAACATTTTGGATTTAAGTCTAATAAAATTAGATCTTTCCATTTTTCATACTTTTTTATTTTATTTCATGGACATCCTGTATATTATTTTCTAATCAATCTATCATGTTTAACCTTGAATATAATGGAGATCGCAATTTTTTGTCATGTATGTATAATATATTTATTAATATCAAAAGTTGTTTTTCACCACCAAAACTCAATTAACTTTAACGAAGTGATTTAATACAGCGCCGGGTTCACGAAATTCGAAATTACGTTAGACTGACGTCACAAGCTAAAAATAACATCCTTTTTTAAATAACTATGAAAACATAAAACAACTTGTTTTTTGAAAATACGTGGAAACGCATGTTCAAAATTTTTCATTTAGTTGCATTTATTTTTAAAAGGCTTTCGGTTGAAATTGCGTTTATTTTGAAAATATTTGTTTACTTGAATATTTCCAGAACTCGTCCTATCGATATCAGTGCTGTTTTCTTGTTCGTATTGCACTATCTTGCGCCGTTATTATCGAATTATTACAATTAATTTGGGAAACAAAAAAAAATAAAACACCAAATTCGATATCATTCTTTGAATTGGTTTATTTATTATTGTGATATCCATATATGCCAGTTTCAACGTAACGCATAAGATCTTAACCTTGTATATTAAAGTAATGGGTCACTGATTCTGAAGCTGTTCTTATATTCGGTTACAACCGCGTTTTGCAAATAGTTATCAACAATTTCGCTTCAAGATACATCAGAGCTCTCGAAAACATTCGTCTGGTTGTTCTTTTAAGTTAAATTAAGGTAAGTGCTGTTATATAAAATAATATCGTTATTTTCTTTGTCGGCTTAAATAATTCTAACTGCAGTAAATGTAATTCTAGTAGTTAACGATTGAAATAACAAATTTTATTGTCCGGTTTAATCTTAGTACATAGGTTCTTGATATTTCAAAATATTTTGTGCTCGAAATACATTCTACGGAGAAAGTGCATTTATTAAAACCGTTTTTACATTAAGAACGTTAGATGTACAACTTCACCTAATTCTACTATCCCAAAATAAATATTGTCTTTAGCTGACGTAATTCATTTGAAGTTCATGTTGATGGATGTATTATGATCAATTACGTGAATATTTGTATGCATACAATTTCTATTCAGTTGAACAAGCCGGAAATTCTTATAAAGTTACTCCTATAAATTATACCTTTGTTGTTACAATATGACAATGTAAGTAAAATTTTTAAATTTCAGAGTTTTTTTCTGAGTTACATTTTCCAAAAAAAAACAAAAAAAAAAAAACATCTCATATATCACATTTACACTTTATATGTAATATATAATTTTTAATTCGAAATCAATTAGAAATGTATTTCTAATAAGAAATGTTGTAGTTAGTAAATTTAATATTTTGTTAAACATCGGTAGTTTTCTAGTAAAATGAATATATAAGGTTAAACATAGTAATATATCAAATACTTCGAAATATTTATCTCTTTGCGAAACATTATGAAATGAAATCACTGAGCAATGTTCGCTGCTATGGAAAAAAAGTTCTTCTACAAAGAAAATGATCGTTCCATATTTAGAGATGTAACATTTACATACTTAAAATAATCTTTAAAATTACGTAAGGGACCTGACGATACACTATCAATATCACTACGAATTTTTGCTTAACCTGAATTTTTTTTTTTTCTATAATTAAATATTTTTCTTTATCACTTCAATTATCATATAATAACAGCTATTTCTTTAAAGTTAATTAGTAAGATTAACGTCTTTATCACCTCAACGTACAAGACTGGACTGTGGTTCTTGAACGATAAGATATTCTCTATAAAATTCGTGAATTCTTTTAGAAAATTTAGCGTTACTTTAAAATATATATGGAGCTCCTTTGGAAGAAATATAATATGAAACACTTTACACTCAGTGAAATTTCTATAGTTCCATATGAACTTTTTAATAGAATATTTGATTTTATTATCTTCGGTAAATTATGCATCGAAGTTGTACTACAAAGAAACACAAATGCAAAAGAAAATAACAACAAACTATTTAAAATAACTTCAAACATTCGAGTCTTCACACTGTTTATAAATTTGGTCAATGTTGGACACCTCATTATCGCAGATCTTAGTTTTTGACGCTATTGCATTATTTCTTATTGACATACACCTCTCTTGCCAATATTCGCCAAAGATTTTCGATGGGGTTCCTTTTGATGAAACAACTCCTTTATTTATCTCGGAATCATGGATATTATCTTATTATTATCTTGCTGAAGTACACTAGGGTGACAGAATAAAATAGAGATCTACTAATTAAAAAAAAGATTCTATTCTCGTTATATATACAAAATATTTTAAAATTTTTAAATTTGATTAATATTTTGTCGATCCACCTTTACTTGCGCGAAGTGCTGCGAGTCGTCGTGGCATAGAATCTATTAAATGATTAATGTGTCTTCTGGAATATTTAACTACTCTTCTGTAACAGCTGCCACGAGTTCTTCCTTATTGCTGGGTTTTCGGGGTGGTTTCGCCATATTAATCTGGATTATGTGCCAAACATTCTCTATCGGGTTCATGGTAAAATCTGAATCCCTTGTTCCTCTTTCCATGTGGTTGTTGTTCTTGCTTTGTGGCAGGGTGCTCCATCTTCCATAAAAGTGGCGTTGTCGAATATCGGTAGTAGTCCTTCTGTTAATATTTGGATATATTTTGCCGCATTTATATTTCCGTCGCAGACTACTAATTGCGATCTTCCACCATACCATATCGCGCCCCACACCATGATGTTCACACCGCCGTATTTCACCGTCTGATGCAAAAATTTGTCGTCCAGTTGCTGTGACGAACGTCTCCATACCCACGTACGACCACTATCACTGAATTGGCAGTATCTGCTTTCGTCTGAAAAAATGACAGACCGCCAAAACTCTTCGGGCTTCGTTCGCATTTCGATTGCCCAAGCAATGGCTTGAATGCGGCGCCGTTTTTGAAACGCCGTAAGGAGAGGTTTTTTCTTTGCCACCCTTTTATACATCCCCACACTGCGGAGGTATCGCAGAACGGTGCGCTGACTTTTCTGTGAAGTTGCCGCAAGCTCAGCTGTACTTTTTCGCGGTTCTCTTAACACTTCGCGCACAAGCACCCTTTTACTTCTTTCAGAAGGTCCGGCACGACCTGGTCTCGGCTCCACTGTTGTTTTTTCCTTGCGTTTAAATTGTGTAAGCACGCGGTTAACTGTGGACAACGGAATATTTAAAAATTTACTTATTTCACGTTGCGAAGCGCCGCGTTCACTCTGGCCAACGATGCGACCCCGGGTGAAGTCGCTAATATCACTCGAACCTTGTAAGCGAGGCATAGTTGTAACGATACTAAACTATGACGAATTCCTTCCGATACATCTACCCCTATTCTAATGACAAGAGAAAGTTCTTAATTCGTTCTTAGAATTTAGCTGTTTACATATTTATACCGCTTTACCTAGTGTCTATTTTATTCTGTCACCCTAGTGTAGTTGTATACAAGAATTAGAATTTATTCCCATATAAATAAAGCATATAGGGGTTTTATTATTATGGTTAAAAGCCGCCCAAACCATTAGGCTAGCGCTACCAAAATTTCGGCTCATTGCAACTTTAGTGTTCTTACGCAAATTGTGCCAATAATATTTGAAACCGTCAGGCCCGTCCAAGTTAAATTTCTTTTCACCAGAAAATATGACGTTATTCTACTCATGATTCCATCTCACCTTGCCTGTTCATGTGTCTCTTTTAAAGGTGGATTTGAAACCTATTTTAACCACCGAAAACTGTTACTGCCGGATAAAATATATTGTACCCGTCTGGTTGTTACTGATAAATTTAAATCACATTTTACTTATTGCGCGGTTACATTACCAGAAAAAGTTAACCGAAATATATATAACCGGTGCCTTCGAGTTAGTTTGTGATTACTACCCTTAGCACGATTTTTGCCGTAGGAATAGCCCAACTTTATAAATTTGTTGATGAGATGGTGGGATCGTTCTATTTTCTTAGCTGTGGCTCAGTTTGAAAACCCTGTCTTTTTTTGATAGCTTTGGCGTGTCTTGGATCAAATTGTAAAAGTAACAACTTTACATCATCAAAATGTTCGGAGTAGTAAAACACAGTCTTTAAAATATTGATAAAAAATATATTATATAACGCCCTGAAATACTTACTGCTTTAAGAAGTTTCCACGAAATCATAAACTGGATGGCTTCCTTTAAATATTAGAATCATCGCGCCGTTTCCGAAACATACGTAAACACGATATTTTCTAAGTATGTGTGTACTGAGAGGCACTCAGTTGTGAGTGCTTCTACCAGTCTAATAATACTGCATAAGCATGCTTTAATACGGATACTCGATTCTCCATTCCACGCGCTTCACCCTTCCACGTTGTTCTCTACACGGCACTGAAGCTTCGCCCTCTTGGTCTAGACTACTGATATATTTAACAATAAATGTACTTTTGAATATGTTTAGAGGCTTTGTGTTTGAAACTGCAATAACACAGTTGTCGATGTTATAAAAACTACAAGATAGCACCGTCTTAATCACCGTACTAAACCCTTTGACCGACAGTAAATACTGCGGGTATCCTAGCCTATCCCCCATCAGACAATTGTCGTGTTCTTGGAAAAGAACAATGAAATTTATACTTATATGTTTAAACTTTATGAATTATGTGTAAGAATTTTATATTTGCATATAATAATTCATAATAGGGATAAACGATTTCACGATATGCCTATCAGTTATATTATTCTAAAGGAATCTCAGCTTGCTTCCAAACTTATGGACGATAGTGTA
This sequence comes from Trypoxylus dichotomus, assembly GCA_023509865.1. Taxonomy (NCBI): domain Eukaryota; kingdom Metazoa; phylum Arthropoda; class Insecta; order Coleoptera; family Scarabaeidae; genus Trypoxylus; species Trypoxylus dichotomus. The sequence goes on along the minus strand of CM042083.1, from coordinate 4,018,414 downwards.
TATATAACTTATTCCCGTAAAGCAAAAGTAGTAGTTTAAAGAAGTAAGCACTAAATATTGTTCACACGGAAGTGAACTAAATTAATCATATCTTTTAAGATCTTTTTATCATTCTAGCGCAAGTCAACCGCATCGAAATATAATGGGACCGAGATATGTCGAAGCAAGATCGCGATATCCCGACCTATATCGGTATATATTTGTATTGTTTTTTCTCCTGAGCTCCATTAGTGCACTGAAAGGCGCTACAGTATCTAGGCAACAAACTAACCAACCGGTACAAGCTTCCCAGTCACGCTGTAAGAGTCGCTGCGTTATGGATCCCGCTTTTGAAAACGCTGGAAGAACTCCTGGACTTGAAATTTGGAGAATTGAAGTAAGTTTAACTCGCATGAATCACTATTTACGCACGTGATTATTGTATTCACACCTGTAGCTAATGTAAAATAGACTGTTGCTTCCGTGTTTTTCAACAATTAACTTCTAATAGGAATGCTATGACCTTAACCAAGGTTTTTCCATGGATGAATGGGATATAATTGCTTTTGTTATTGATTAATAATATTGTTACAGGGTCTATCGTGTTTGTCTTTAAAACATTTAGCGTGTTTCATTCAAAAAAGTAGCGGAATGTTTAAATTTTCTGGTCTGTTATGATAAATATTTGTTTACACTTCTGAATAACTTAGTTATTCATGTTCGGCAATCTCAAATGTTATTTACATTTGTTAAATAATGCGTAACAGAGCGGGATATCCTAATGATAAGATTTTTATCATGAGGAAGTAGGTGTCAAGACCATTATGTTATTAATTTATATTTTCTCAGTATTCCAGGTAGAGTTTGTAGAAAGAATCCCTAATTTGTATTCATCTTTTTAGACTTTCTTTTAGTATCATATAGTGGATTCTGTGAATTTAATTTAAATATCCCAAGGCTCGATTTTAAGCGCTTTCTTAAAAAAAAAGACCCCCAAAGTCGAACCATTTTTGATGACCAAGAAAGTCGCATAATTTACTTTGCTTTTAGAGAATTTATATCCTAGATAAAAATATGCCAAACTATAATTCTGTAGAAAGAAAATTCCCAAATATTTTCCTATTCAAAACCATTTTGAAGTACCAAAATATGATTAGAAAATTGCCTAATTTACTTTGCTTTTATAGAACTTACATTTGTAATTAAAATTGTACTAAACAAAAACTATAATTTACGGCAATATTATTAGCAAATATTACTTTGCTTTTATAGAATTTACATATATTCTTGTTAAAAATATACAGGTACTATAATTTACAGTTTCATTTAATACTATGTAATGGAATGGTGCAAGGTTAAATTTTAAACCCTTTAGTCTATAATTCTGCGTAAAGACTTTCATATTTAAACCAATTTCTGATTATCAAAATCTGATTAGAAAATTGCATAATTTACTTTGCCTTTGTAGAATTTACATTGTAGTTAAAATTATACTAAACAGACACTGTATTTACAGCAATATTATTAGCAAAGTTTACTTTGCTTTCATAGAATTTATATTTTAGTTAAAAATATACCAAACAGGTTCTAGTCTACAGTTCCATTTCATGTTAAGTACTGAAATGCCGCAAGGTTTAATTTTAAGTCCTTTATTCTATAAATATATAAAAAAAAGACTTCTAAAGACTTTACTATTCAAAACCGTTTTTGATTACGAAAATATAATTAAAAAATTGCACAATATACTTTGCTGTTATAGAATTTATATTGTAGTTAAAGTAATATTATATTATTAGCAAATTTTACTATGCTCATATAGAATTTATCTTCAATTTAAAAATAAACTACAGCGAATGCTGTAATTTAATACACCACGCAATGAATCTAAAACTGTCGAAATAATTTCATTACAATTCTCAGAGCTCATAATTTCTTTCTATAAGAAACAAGTTTTGACATATTGCGTTTAATACCTAAATTACTAAAAGTAAATGATCAGTTAAAAAGATTTTCTTTTAACATTTAGAAAAATAGATGAATTTAAATTCGTTGCAGAAACATCTATAGAATGCGCTGTGGACATAAAAATAACCATTATTTTTGCAGCATATGTTCCTTCACACTTTGTTGGTATTTTAATTTAGCGAAAAGAATGTGTCTGAACCTATTTAAAGATTTTCGGACACTTTTCGATCAAATTTAATATTGTGCATGATATCTAAATTCTATAGAATTTACAGGTGCATAAAGCAAATACAACTAAAGCTATTACAAAAAAAAAAATAACCTATTCACAAACTATTTAAAGTATTAAAATCGATAAGGTTATACAATTATAACGATAAATCTAAAAATGGAATATTCTTATCAGACATTGATTTGAAAGGCATTTCTTTGAATTCATCGTAAATAAAGCTATCGATATTTGCTCAGATAAAAAAAATCCTTACAATGTTGGATTTAGTGAATTATGAAATAAATATTTTTTTTATAGATTATGTTAGATGATGTCATCTCTTCTAAGCTGAGTCATACAGTTTTTATACCCCCAAAATTTATTGCGGATAATATTAAACTTATTATATGTGAATCTATATTAAATTAGAGCCCTTTGAGCAGAAATCAAACATTAATAAATAAAATATTTTTATAGGTTCTCGCATGGTAAAAAGGTTTTTATAGAAAAGGATGCCTAAATTAAACTTAAACTTTTAAACATCTAAAAATTTCACAATTAATAGAATCCTGATAGTCCCCAGTTTTTGAAACCAATTCAATATTTTTCTTGAATAGCAGAAAACAAAGTCTTCAAACTAATATATTGCTCCTTAAAGTACATATCATAAATTACATTTCCTACTTCATTATTTTAGCTATCTAATACAATGATGCGATTTGAATTTTCCTTGGTAATTCCTCTGTGTCCGTTGATAAAAGTAAAACTCTACAATATTTAATTTTCTTTAAAAAATGGTGCACATCCACGCTGCAGTGTATTGAATTAAACTTAAACTTATAAAAATTTCACAATTAATGGAATCGCGACAATCTTAATTTTTTTGAATTGGATGGTTTCGTTTATGAAACTAATTCATCGTAAAAGTTGTGTTAGATAAGTCCAATATCCAATATTTTTCTTCTTGAATATCAGAAAAGAAAGTCTTCAAACTGATATAATGCTCCTTGAAGTACACTTTATAAGTGAGATTTCGCACTTCGTTATTTTAGCTATTAAATACAACTGTACGGTTTTATTTGACTTGGTAATTCTTGTAAGATATCCTCTGTTTCCGTTGATAAACGTCTTAAGGTTACTCTCACTGTTGCTTCAGAAAGTCCTAAAGAAGTAAAGTAGTGCTAGATAAGTCCAATATGCAATATTTCTGTTTTTCTTGAATAGCAGAAAACAAAGTATTTAAACTGATACAACTGCTCCATAAAGTATATTTTATGAATAAGATTTCGTACTTATTATGTTACTAGTACTGTCTGATACAACTGTATGATTTTTATTTTCTTTTTTATAATGGTATTAAGGATGTCCTTATTATTGCTCCAGAAACTCGTCAAGAAATAAAACTCAAAGATGTTGTTTAATTAAAATTAAAAATAAATGTAGCTACACAGAACATAAGCATTAATTCAGTCATTTAATTGGTTGTAGAACAAACAAGGGTGTGGCTGAATAGATATGACGGAACATCCTCAAACTTTTGTAGTATTTCTTATAATATTTTGAGCAAAGGTAAACTGTTAAATGTGTCGATTTTCTTTAGTCCAATAAACTCTTACAATTTCCCTTTATTTTTTTTTAACGAAATGTTTGCAAAGTTACTTCTTTTTACCTATAAGAACCATGATATTATTTCACAATTTTACTTTTACGTAAGCGAAAAAATGAATCAGTATTATATTATTATTCGGGTGATTAGATGTTTAATTTTCATTTTAGGATAAATAAAAAAATACTGTATATATTTATCAAATAATTATTAAGCACGCTACAGCTATAACATATGGCATATTCCATATCAACAGGTTTGCATTAAAACTTTACCTATCTAGTAAAATAAACAGATAAACTGTTGGGTGCGAAAGTAAATATCCCCTTATATTGTAATTAAATTTATCATTCCTTTTTTAATCCATATCTGACTCATTTTTAGCCAAAAACTTCGTACAATAGTTCTCATCCTTGAATTTGCGTATTAAATCGAGGTTAAAACGGTTATTTCTTGTCTCGTAATGTCACTTAGAATAAAAAAATATAAAGGTTTTCCCGTAATACTACGTAACAATATAACACCTCCAAATTTACATTAATACGTAAAAAAGATACGGTATAATCTCTGTTATACAACGAAATCCTTATTTCCTTTTAAAATTCGATAACAATGTACAAGGGACCTTCAAATAATTAAGGAGACATGTCTGTTTTATTCAATGGCAATGAAACATTCTCATTGAATTTAGGTTAGTTTCACACCTTCCGATAATAAAGGTGTTACCGCTAAACAATAAGAGCTAAAATTGTGAAATTAGGTTTCCAGCTTGAAAGATCACAATTAGACCTAGACCTAGAGTCTCCATTCAAACGAATGGAACATCTTCTTCAATTTCGTCTATTCTCCTTTCATCTTCTACTGTAAAGAATATTATTTTTAGTAGCATCACCATCATAAACAGTTATTTTAAATACTTTTCTTCACACGAGCAATGTAATTTTGATCCCAGTTTAAATGTGTTATTAGTACGAAGATACTGTTTCATCTGCGTCCATACAATTTCAACGGGATTTAATAAACAATAATATGGTGGTAGCTGTAATATTGTATGGTCAAATCTTGCCGCACATACACAAGTATTGAAGATTTTATAGATAGCTATGTCGGCTTGATGAAAAGTACCGAAGCAAAAACACTCTAAAACTGTAATAAAGTGCGATAAAATAAATGAATGATTCTAATTACAATCGATATAATCAGTGGATCAACTTTATCAGCGAGATAAGCGTGTCACATTTCTAATTCCAAGAATCGGCTAATAAACATGTTCGATATAAAATCTTTCAATTAGTATTTTGCTGTTTCCAAATTTTTTTTTGGCAACCACCCCATACGTGCATATAACGATCTTTGTTCTAAAAAAAAAAATGATTGTATTTAAAGAATATAAAACTTATTTATTGCAGAGGAAAACTTTTACAGAAGAACATCTGCTTTCGTTTCAGAGAAATCAAAATCGCTAACTTTAGAAAGTATTTGTAACCACAAAATTTTATCATTTGGGTGTTAGCTGTAAATAAAAAGTTGTACAAATAATAAATATTGGATTAAAATTTATGTTTTGGCATTCAATTGCGAATCTGAAACCAAATAGTATATAAAAAAATGTTTAGCTGAATTTTACGTCGATAAAAACTAGATATTACAAGATTTATTTAGTATCTCTGATGAAATAAATGGATAATTTCTCTTAATCTATGTTTACTTTCCAATTAAGTAGACACTATACATTGGACGCCTCAATATTAAACCCCCAACTATTGATTTTTCAATCTAAAGGATGAACGATGTAAACAACCGCCTTCCCAGTGGCGGCGTTCAAAAGACATGAATTAAAGTAAAATTGAATTTAATATCCTACCAATTTTGTTATTAAATCACGTACTCGAACGGTGTGACTATGAAACATTTCTCTGCTTCACTAACTATAGTAGAGGCACGACATCAATAAATCGTGATGTCAGGTTTTACGCCGTTGACGAATACACAGACATAAACTCGTCTCCAAACCTAACCTAACATACTAATGTAACTTAACTTCTATTAGTTTACTTATAATTTAATATTATATATAAGTATTTCGCCATAATTGATCATTTTTCGACAATCTAATCATTAAAATTTTCAGTTGGATATGCATTTTGACATACACTAGGGTGACAGAATAAAATAGACACCTACTAATTAAAAAAAGATTCTACTCTCGTTATATAACAGCTGTAACAGCTACCACGAGTTCTTCCTTATTGCTGGGTTTTCGGGGTCGTTTCGCCATATTTGTCTGGATTATGTGCCAAACATTCTCTATCGGATTCATGTCTGGTGATTAGCCTGGCCATGGTAAAATCCGAATCCCCTGTACCTCTTTCCATGTTGTTGTTGTTCTTGCTTTGTGGCAGGGTACTCCATCCTCCATAAAAGTGGCGTTGTCGAATATCGGTAGTAGTCCTTCTGTTAATATTTGGACATATTTTGCCGCATTTATATATCCGTCGCAGATTACTAATACTAATTACTAATTGCGATCTTCCACCATACCATATCGCGCCCCACACCATGATGTTCACACCGCCGTATTTCACCGTCTGATGCAAAAATTTGTCGTCCAGTTGCTGTGACGAACGTCTCCATACCCACGTACGACCACTATCACTGAATTGGCAGTATCTGCTTTCGTCTGAAAAAATGACAGACCGCCAAAACTCTTCGGGCTTCGTTCGCATTTCGATTGCCCAAGCCATTCGGTGCCGTTTTTGAAACGCCGTAAGGAGAGGTTTTTTCATTGCCACCCTTTTATACATCCCCACACTGTGGAGGTATCGCAGAACGGTGCGCTGACTTTTCTGTGAAGTTGCCGCAAGCTCAGCTGTACTTTTTCGCGGTTCTCTTAACACTTCGCGCACAAGCACCGTTTTACTTCTTTCAGAAGGTCCGGCACGACCTGGTCTCGGCTCCACTGTTGTTTTTCCTTGCGTTTAAATTGTGTAATCACACGGTTAGCTGTGGACAACGGAATATTTAAAAATTTACTTATTTCACGTTGCGAAGCGCCGCGTTCATTCTGGCCAACGATGCGACCCCGGGTGAAGTCGCTAATATCACTCGAACCTTGTAAGCGAGGCATAGTTGTAACGATACTAAACTGGAATTCCTTCCGATACATCTACCTAATGACAAGAGAAAGTTCTTAATTCGTTCTTAGAATTTAGCTGTTTACATATTTATACCGCTTTACCTGCGGTCTATTTTATTCTGTCACCCTAGTGTAGTTTATGTTCCACAGGTTGCCTACGGAGGTAGGGCATACTTTTCAACTTGCATCTGGTACTCTTGTTTCTTAGTTCAGCTTTTATATTTGGTAACAACTGCATCGTAAACCATTTTATAAAATTTTCTTTGTTCATTTCTCCGTGGTAATCTTGCCCTCTTATTTTTGAGCAAAATACATGTAAGTGAAGCACCAGGTATAAAACCATCGCTATTGCCAACATGTTCCTATTTTTATCCTACTTATATCTATTATGTTAAAAAATAAAATAGCCGCAATATATTCTAAATATGTAAAGAAATATGATGATACGACAATGATATAAGTTTTTATATGAAACGGCGCACATATTTTTAAAGATCAAACAAATGTTCCATGTACTCTATTTAAGCACGTTGTTATTTATCAAGGTTTATATCACTGTCGTTTTTTTTATATATTTAAAACGTGTCATGGGTTTTTTATCTGCTGACTGTAATATAGATCTTAATTTATTTAAATATTGAAGTTTATTTTTAGTGCACATTTAACTATTTTTTTTCTTGCTAGTTATTGCGATTTATCCCATGTTCAAAATATAAAAAGAACAAATTACATGTTGCTGTTCTATAAAAAAATGCTGTTAATTGTTACATACTGCGCTTGCATTTCCTACTGGTACTAATAATAACAGAATTATCTGGACATTTTTTACGTCTTTATTCAGTATAAGTTTTTGTGTTCTCGTGTTCAATGGGTTGTATCTCAAAATCTGTTACAAGTGGGTACTTGGCATTAGATACGAATTTACACCATTTTAACGTGCAATACAACCACGCAGGATGCAGGATATCTCGTTAAAGTAAGGATGTACTTGAAAAGTCATAATTTTAGGAACATCCTGTATAATTATTAGTATCACCTTTATATATACTATGCTTTCTGAAATTCAAATACGTAACATATATTGTTTTTATTGTAGCACCTTGTATATTATTAACTGTTTGATCTAGTTTTTAGTTATCTATCAATTATTTTAACATTTTTATATATTTTTTTCAGAACTTTCGTCCTGTACCGTATCCTAAAAGTGACTACGGTAAATTTTACACGGGAGATTCTTACATAATCTTATTTGTAAGTATAAGTACAAATTTCAATCTCACTAGTACTCTTTCACTTATTTATCTTAGACCAAAGAAAGGAACGGCGTCTTCAGCTGGGACGTCCATTTCTGGTTAGGCAAAGAAACATCCCAAGTAAGTACAATTGGATATCAACAATTACAAATTTAATTTCACAATTTATATTATTAGGATGAATCAGGGGCTGCCGCTATCTTAACAGTTCAACTAGACGATCATCTAGGTGGTGGACCGGTTCAATATCGCGAAGTCCAAAATCACGAATCACAAACGTTCTTATCGCATTTCAAAAACGGCGTTAGATATGCTGCTGGAGGCGTAGCTTCCGGTTTCACAACGGTTAATCGCGATGAGTTTGAAACCAGGTTATTCCAGGTCAAAGGCAAGAAGAATATAAGAGTGAAGCAAGTGGAACCGTCAATTGCGTCCATGAATCAAGGAGATTGCTTTATTCTCGATGTTGGGAAAACGATTTACGTTTACGTTGGTGAGGCCAGCAAACGAATTGAACGTCTAAAGGCAATTAGTGCTGCCAACGATATTAGGGATCAAGATCATAGTGGACGTGGTAACGTTCTCATCATTGATGATACAGCAACCATCGACGAAGTAGACGCTTTCTTCGAAGCATTAGGTGGTGGTTCCGCTTCTGATATTCCAGATGAAAGCGTTGGTGGTAGTGATGATGAATTTGAGAGTGGTGAGGAAAGATCTGTTACCCTCTACAAAGTTTCCGATGCGACAGGATCTGTTGAAATCACGCCAATTGGCAATAAACCTTTGAAACAAGCTTATCTGGATACTAACGATTGCTTTATTCTGGAAACAGGCGGTGCTAATATTTATGTTTGGGTAGGAAAGCGTGGTACAAATAACGAGAAAAACCAAGCGATGAATATGGCGCAACAATTTATCACTACCAAAAATTATCCTAGCTGGACTAGAGTTCAAAGAGTTGTTGAAGGTGCCGAGCCCGCGTCATTCAAACAGTACTTCCAAACATGGAAGGGTCCCAATGAACAATATACACGTCTTATTCGTTCTGCTGGTGATGAAAGGGAACCAACAAGATTAGAACAGAAAAGTGCAGGTCAAGCACCTGCATTTATGCCTGATGACGGTTCCGGTGATGTAGAAATCTTCCGCGTGGAAAATTTCGAATTGGTTCCAGTACCTGTGGAAAATTATGGAAAATTCTTTGGTGGAGATTCCTATATTATTAAATATAGTTACGGAAACAAATACATCATTTACATATGGCAAGGAAATGAAAGTAGTATTGACGAAAAAGCTTCTTCAGCGATACACGCTGTCAAATTGGATAATGATTTATCTGGAGCAGCGACTCAAATAAGGGTTGTTCAGGGTCACGAACCAAAGCACTTCCTACACATCTTCAAAGGTAATTTCAAAGCTGGCAAGCTTTTACACTAACTAATTTTATTATTTATTTTCAAGGACAACTTATCATCTTCTTGGGTGGCCGTGCTAGCGGATTTAAGAACATGAAAGACCACGATACATACGTGCAGGATGAAACAAGAATGTTCAAAGTTAGAGGAACATCCGCGGTTGATGTTCGAGCAGTGCAGTTGATAGCAAATGCCAGCAATCTACAATCCGATGATGTTTTCATTGTGGAAAACGGCACCTACGCTTGGATTTGGCAAGGTCGTTATTCAAACGACGAAGAAAAGAGCTTCGCTGCAGATATCTTAGATTCCATTGTCCCTGACGCTGAAAAAGTAATTATTGAAGAGGAAGAAGAACCAGCTGAATTTTGGGATGCTCTTGGGGGTCAAGCTCCGTACAAATCTAGTTTTGAGGATGATCTACTTCCACTCTCCACCACCCTTTACCATGCTCGTCTTAATCGTAATGACAAATTATCCGTGGATGAAATAGAAAATTTCAACCAGCTTGATTTGAATGAAGACGATATCATGATATTAGATGCTGCTACCGAGGTCTTCCTATGGGTTGGAAAGAATTCTTCGAGCAGGGAGAGAGAGTTGTCGTATAAACTAGTCCAACAGTTCTTGAAGAAGAAGGAAAAGGAGTCAACTGTAGTACTCACTATCAAACAAGGTCAAGAACCGGATGCTTTCACTTCGCTATTCCCATCTTGGGATGATAGCGTTTGGAATGAAGTTGAAAGTTATGAATCTATCAGAAGCAGATTCCAAATTACATGCTCCGATGACTGATCCGAATATATATATATATCTGATGGTATATTTAATGTGTTGCTTATTTAAATTTTTTGATTAATGTTATTTTTTTGATTGTACTGTTTATGCCAAAATAAAATATCTTATACACTTTCTTGATCGTTTATTACAATATTTGATTAAATGATACATGACGTGCTAGCACATTTATCTTGTATTGTTATAATTTGTCCGCAAAAAAAAATAAATAAAAAAATTATTAGTCCAACTGAAGAATTAGTCGAATATTTCGTTATAACGATTAATAGGTTAAATATAACACATTGTCATTTTCTTTTTAATTATTTAACAAGCTACGTTATCAAAAAGAAGGTAAAAACAAAAGAAATAACAACAAAATTATTTGATACATATCGAAACATTAATTATTAATAATAACATATAAATTATACATTTAGCAAAAACTGTGGTCCATTTTGATTTATATCACTGTATAAAGCACTCATAAGAATTATTGCAGACCACTGCCTGTACCGTTTATTTTCTTTTAACTAAACAATAAACTACTCATATATAACATATAACTTGCGATATAAAGAATAATCGAAAATTTCAACCTAGCGATGAAATGGTTGTGATTTTTTTGTAAAATTGTAAAATAACTATGCTAACGTATTGAATGGAAGAATAACTTTGGTTTTGCAGCATCATCTTGAGATACGAAAGCATATATCCTCATAGTTTATAACTTATTCCTTTTTGCGTTGCTTCTCTTTCTTTACCAAAAGCCAGACGATTTACCTCCTGGAGGATTCTTAACACGTATGCAAGATTTTCTTTCAACATCCAGCTCCTCTGCAAACAGGATATATATATTAGTTATCGATGGATGGGAAAAACCACTCAAATCCTAATTTTATCAATTATTCATGCCATATCATAAATTGATACACGAAAGAAACTTTCAAAAGAAAAATAGAAATGATTCGCGATCAAAATTACGAGAGGTGTGTGTCAGTATGCTATCTCTATCTAACAGTATTGTTTACCCTTGTTTAACTACTACTACAAAATCTTATCTTCGCATCCATCTTTTCATTTTGAATAGATTCAATGAAGCCCTCACTTACATACGTAATTCATTTCAAGTGAAGCCAGTGTTCGTTTCATTTCTTAATAAGGCGTCACTGGATATTTGGATGCAATTCTCTAGTTTTATAACGATTATCAAGTTTTAATCGCGATCAGTAATTTTATAGAAAAAGGAGTATTATACACCGCAAGAATAACTACAGTAACGCTCGCTCATGTAAATTGTTACGGAGGCCCGGGAAATCGTAAAACTTTAAAAATTATTATTCACAGGTATAGCAGTAAACTCCACTCACACAAATTAATTAATTATGCGGAACGCAGCGTTTCGAGAGCACGTGGGCTCTCATTGTCAACCGTGTTACCGACTGAGAGTAAAAACTGTATCACACATGCAAATTATTTTCTACGCAGGCTCTAAAATTTCTAAAACATATGACTATTTACAATCTACTCGGTGGTCTAATGCCTTTTTCGGGAAAGGATGGACTGAAAGCGAACCGTATCTTTAACAGGGCCTATGGTAATAAATCCATCAAACTCGAGTGTGCAATTGGGGGTGGTTCTCTGTTCAATAAGTTTCCGTTCTTTTTCACACATATCGTTTCGTACGCGTCTAATTCTGTATACGACTTCACGTTTTTAAGTAGTGTCAGATTTTTAAATCAATCTTATGTCCGGATTTTACCATATGCTCTGCTACGCTTGATAGTTCAGGTTTGTCGAAACGATAGTGTCTAATATGTTCTTTGAACCTCGTTTCGATACTCCTTTTTGTTTGTCCAATATAAACTTTCTCACAATCATTGCATGCGATTTGGTATATTCCAGACCTTTTTATCATCTCCGGTTTATCTTTGGGATTCCCTAAGAGATTCTTTAAGTTGTTTTTTGACATAAAAGACACGTTCATATTTAGTTGTCGGAAAATTTTACTTAACCCTTTTACTGTTGGGTGAAAAGGAAGAGTTATAAATTTCTTATTACCGGTGTTTGTTGATGTCAAGGTCGTGGAATTTCTGATGTGTTGTTTGTATCGGACCTTCCTTAAAATACGGTCGACATCCATAGAAGAGAAACCATTGTACCTCGCTACATCTTTGATATACTTTAATTCTTTGTCGTACCTGCTCTTGTTTAGTGGAAATCTGACGAGTCTATTGACCAGAAAACTAATCGCGGACATTTTTTGTTGTTCGCAATGGTGCGAATCAACCGTGATGAATCTGTTGGAATTAGCTTCTTTTCTGTAGATGTCTATTTCTAATTTATTGTTGTTGCGTATGACTCGAGTATATAGAAACGGAAGGCGATTGTTCACTTCTTCTTCAATAGTAAACTTGATCGTGGTAAATTTTGAGTTCAGTTCTGCTAGAAAATCTTGTATGTTTCCTTTGTTGGTATCAAACACCGCGAAAATATCACCTACGTACCTAAGCCAAATTCTCGGGAAATATTTGGTTTCTTTTTTCAGGTTCGTTTCAAATTTGCTCATGAAAAGGTTCGCAATAAGAGGAGATAAAGGATTACCCATCGCCGTGCTTTCCACCTGTTCGAACCATTTTCCGCCTATTTGAAAACAATTTTGTGACATGCATAATTTAGTTAACCTTTTATATTCCGCGGTTTTCACGTCATCTACGTTATTTAATTTCAAAAATTCAACCAAATACTCCAGAGTTTCTGGAATTGGTACACTTGGGAAAAGTGAACAAACGTCGAATGATACAAGGATTTCAAAGAACATATTAGACAGTATCGTTTCGACAAACCAGAACTATCAAGCGTAGCAGAGCATATGGTAAAATTTCTGACACTACTTAAAAACGTGAACTCGTATAGAGAATTGCGTACGAAACGATATGTATGAAAAAGAACAGAAACTTATTGAACAGAGAACCGTCCCCAATTGCACACTCGAGTTTGATGGATTTATTACCATAGGCCCTGTTAAAGATACGGTTCGCTTTCGGTCCATCCTTTCCCGAAAAAGGCATTAGACCACCGAGTAGATTGTAAATAGTCATATGTTTTAGAAATTTTAGAGCCTGCGTAGAAAATAATTTGCATGTGTGATACAGTTTTTACTTTTAGTCGGTAACACGGTTGACAATGAGAGCCCACGTGCTCTCGAAACGCACCGTTCCGCATAATTAATTAATTTGTGTGAGTGGAGTTTACTGCTATACCTGTGAATCGTACATCCACACAGTCCTTGCAATCGTCATTAGCAAAATTATTGAATGAAAACCTAAAAGAGACCGAAAATTTTGTAGCCAGTGATGGCTGGCTAAAAAGATTTAAAAGGAAGTATGGACTTCGACTGCTGTCGATATCAGATAAAAAATTATCGGCACCATGACAACTAGTGCAACCATTTAAGGAAAAGTTATTGAACAAGATCAAAGAGCTACATTTAAATGAGGAGCAAATATACAATGCAGATGAAACCCGTCTTATTTTACGTGAAGCAATTTTAAATTTAGATAAAATTAGGACATCTCAAGAACTTTTAACCGATGATTATTACTGTCGCATGGAATTTTACGAAATAACACGATAACGAATTATTTTTCAATAATATTTTATCTACTGATGAAAAAAACATGGGCATCATAATCGCGCAAATGTTCGTTTCGATCACGTAAAAACCTACATCTGAATACACCCACACAAAATAAAAGCGTGTAGGCTGGTACTCTTGGGGATGAAATAATCGAACCTTTTTTTATTGAGGGAAATCTAAATGGCAATAAGTATTTATTAATATTTGGATACATTCAAGTCTTCACTTGAATGTATCCAAATATTCTGAAATTTAATGAACCAGCTATTCAATAAAAAGATGGCAATAAAATGGTGTTAACTAGTCAAAATAGGTGAATCTAATAAAGTTAATTGGAAAAAATACAAATAGGCTGCCCCAGTTTTCACCAACATCGCATTTAATCCAATGAAAGTGACAATGTTTCATTTAAAATGATTAATCAAGTTTGCAGCCGTATGAATCATACATAATGCTCATTTTAAAAGGCGGAAATTATGAATAAATATGCGCTAGATACAAGGTGTCTTTAAAATTCATTCATTTAGCCTCCTATGTTCTGTTCGTTGTATAATAATTCTATTATATTTTTATTATAATCCTGGATCTAAATGCTTGAATAAAACTAATAACTTACCGCTAACAGAAAACGTAGATTCTTGTATATTACGTTGACCTTCAGGTCTGGGACCTCTACAAGACGGAGTACTCACAGCCGAATTTGGTAAAGTTGGCATATTATACACTTTCGGCTCTAATTCAATCTACAGAAAAGGGAAATGAATATCTTAAATAGAATTCGAAATATGGCCAAACCTTCGCTAGCTTATTTGCTAGTTCCACTTCGTTGAGTGTACCGTTTTTAGCTGGCCGAATATCCGCTAGTTTGTCAGGATTATAAACGAAGGCCGGAAAAACTGGTGTTTCTATAAATTTACCGTGACCTTGTACGGCTCTTAACTGTTCTTCATCGACGCAGACCCTTCCATTAACGATGACATACTCAGGAACACCATGGCATTCCATTCCCTGTAAATCGAATAATTTCATGTTTCTTTATTAATGTTAAAACTAAGTTTCTAGATTCTTTTATGAGACCATAAATTCATTCAAAATTCTTTACTGGAAGAAACGGAGTTTGTTTCTACAGTCCCTGTCCAATTTATTAGGGCCACTATGCAAGTGTTAATGGTATGTCGAATTGTAACGTAATTTTGCCACACATCCTGAATCTTTATTACTAATGTTTGTTCTCGAATACACTCGTAATTTTAGAACACTCCACACGTTCTCAATTACATAGCGATTGGGAGAATTTCCAGACCAAGGTAACACTGGCAGTGCGTGTGTTTCCAAAAAAAAAAAAATGGATGGATTTGGCTATGTGGCATGGTGAATTATCGTACATGAATGTGCAAGGGCCTCCATTCAGATCTAAATCATTGATATATTTACATCCTCCAATACACGCTTATATTGGTGTTGATTCATGGTGCCTTGGGATAAATACAGTGGCGTAACGTTGTTACATAAACAGATAAATATTCTTTCTATAATAGTAACCGATCCAAATAATTGTGTACGAATTACTGTGTCCTTGAATCTTATTTCTACCCATCTTCTATACATTACAGGCACTTTCTCATTTTCTTAGAAAGGTATTTAGGGAATGTATTTGTAAATTATCACGTTTGAAACACACAAAACGTTAAATTTATAAGGTGGCCCTAATAAAATAGACAGGGACTATATGAGACGGTAGTACCTACCTCAAATATATTGAAATCAACTGCTTGATGATGAGTTTTAGCAGAAATAACTCTAGTCTTGCTTGGATTCCATATAACAATGTCAGCATCTGATCCAACTGCGATACATCCTTTCCTAGGGAATATATTAAATATTTTGGCAGCATTTGTACTAGTTATGGCAACAAATCTCATCGGATCAATGATACCAGACTCGACGCCTTTTTCCCAAATAACAGACATGCGGTCTTCAACACCATTCACACCATTTGGTATCTTGGAAAAGTTCTTAATACCCATTTCCTTTTGGTTCTTATTGAACGTGCAATTGTCACTTCCAGTTAATTGCAAGATATCCCTACGAAAACCTTGGTTAGAGTTGAAATTTTGCATTGGAAACGATTTTTGAGATTAACTTTAAATTAAAAATGTGTTAGTAAGAGATTTAATGTATGTCAGTAGAAAACAGCACACTTACGATCCCAGATACCCTAAAAGCTGAGCGGGGGTACCTGGATTTGAGCGAATAGGTGGGGTAGTGATAGTGCTTGCAGTGTTTGCGTTTCCAAAAAGCGCTAAATTGGAAACATATACGGTTCCGTATACGTTTTGGCCATTTGAACGTTTCTCTTTTATTATATCAGCCGTTAATCCACACGACACGGCGTCAACACATAATGGGGAGTTGACCTGCGTTTACATTAATCAAAAAATCAGAGAAAAAAAAAAACAGCAACAATAAAAAAATATTGTTTGGGACGATGATTTGTGCAAACTTGTCTCGAAAAATAAAAAGCAAAATGCAAGAGAAAGAGTAAAAGATCATACTTCAAACATTAATAATTTATTTCTATCTAAAAATTCATACCATCTATTCGCTTTTATAACGCAAGCTGATTTATTGATTTCTCAAATATTATTAATACCATTAATAAATGGAATTTGTAGAAGAAATTAGCATGTTAACCTCAATATAATTTTGAACGATATTTTTCAATCTCTACACAGATTTCGAAGCTGAAGGTTGCATCTCCTTTTAAGAATGATTACCTTGACATTTCAAAAAAAAAAAATTATATTATTGTTAAGAAGCTACAACTCCAGTCTGAACCACTACATCGTAAGCTTTACTTAATTAACAAAATAATTAAATTTACCCATAAAAGTTCTTTAAAACTAAGCATTTTTAGGACAAAGAAATTAATCACATAGCTTGCTTTTTAAATGGAAAAAAAAGGAAAAGCGATAATTAAATTTTCATATTAGTTTCTACAGTAATGCCTATGACTAATGGCCTTCGTGTATATTTACATATTTTAGCCACATGTGTTGATGGCTATTATGAAATTATTAAAACACTTTCAGTTACGATATTAACACGAATAAAGCGCATACAATGCTCTCTGTATATATAGAAAGGACGAGAGTAAATAAATAAGATATACAGGCTGATTTAAATTAAATATGCACTATTTCTATCTCTGTTATTATTGTTTCTAGATAATAGGTTAAATTAGCAAAGTAATAGTGTTTTTAACGCTGATTAATACGGAATATACGGGAGAAGAATTGCGTAACGCATGTTTGTGAAATTTTTTGGGAACACCTGTATATTTAAAAAAAGTTATGATGTAAAAGTTTTAATACACTATTGTCTTAAAACGAATAATAATGTTATGGTACATTTAAGTTCATGGTAAAATATTGGTAGGTTTCTTTCACTTTAAACCAAAACAATTGTCAATATGTCATTTGAAATTACCGTTTAATTATTATTATTATTACTTTCTTGAACATTCTCCTTTATCTTTCATCATCCAGTGTTAGATAATATCTTACTACGATGTTTCCTCATTTGGGTCCTCCTCTACGACAGCAGCCAGACCGACGTTATTTTCGAAAACTTTACAAACAGTTTAGAAAACATGACTGCTTATTTAACAAGAAAAGAATAAAGAAAAATGTTATTATCAACGAAGAAATAAAAATTACATCGCCGATTTTTAAATTAGTAATGCTACTAAGGAACTGGGTTTAAGTTTTGCATCAGTTCAGAGAATTCAAAAAGAGTATATCACCGAACCTCACAAACATTACTACCAAGAGATTCACAGAGGAGGTTGGCTCAATGGCTCGTTAATTTTTGTGCGATGAAAATATGAATAGAGCACAGTCTATCTTATGGAGTGATGAAACAAACTTCTCCAATAGAGGTCTGTACACCTGATTACAGAAAATACTATATGATCATATAAATTTACCCAAACGAAAAATTAACGAACTTACTGAAGCTGCTGGAAATTACACCACATAATTTAAGGAATGCCTTTAATAACATGAAACGATGAATGGCATAATATATACAAAATAAAGCAGCTTTTTTCGATGTGTAAATCTCGAACATTCTAAAAAAAAAGGAATGAAAACACAAGATTTTGTGTAGATGAATTAGAGATCTCTTGATTAGCAGAGAACAGATTTTAAAATATCACTTTCACTTCCGAGTTAAAATATCCTCACATCCTAGAAGGGATGTTTCCACATTACAGCTTGTTATTTGCACAAATTGCAACAAATAAAAGCTGTGTTCTAACGATTATAATAGCCATATAGTGACAAAAATTTCTAGATATTAAAAAATTATTTATGTTTGATGCATGCACATTAGATATTGCGTTTTGTAAAGATGTTATTCACTCTTTTACAAGGGCTGCACCATAATTAATAATCGTTATAAAGAAAATGAAAAAAAAAGAGACAACGTAATGATGAATAATCATCATAATTTAGAAAACTAACTATTCCAATTTCATTCTTTATAGATAAAATTGAAGTGACTGATTCATATTTACCGGATCAATATGACAGGCACCAGTAAATCAACAACTGTTAATGGTGTCATACTCATTGCATAAAAAAAAACCTACGTTATACGAGGACGAATCAAATATGAACCAGACTTTTCTTTTTAATGCCTTCTATTAGATAAAGACGACCAAAAAGTCGAATCATGCCTATTCGAAGTGCGACCATGACAATAATCAGCTACACACAGCTGCATTGACACTGGAAGTCCCGATCTGTCACCGTGTGACTACTAACACTACGACTACGATGTCACCACTTTGACGACGACGAAGATGTGGAAAAGTTGGTGCGTAATTGGTTACAGACGCGATACATTCACTCTTTGATGAATTAAAAAACTTCCAATATGTTGGGAAAAATGTGTGAATAAAATTTATTTTCTACTGTACCAAAGTTCGGTTCATATGTGATTCGCCCTCGTAGTAAAAGAAAGTGAGTATACAGCTCGATTCAAAAGTAAATACCGCAATAACTAGAAGATTATAAAATTGAAATAGTAGAAAATATCATTCTATATTACCTCATTCTTGCGTCTTAATACATTACCTTCAATGGCAAAAAATTACTCAAAATTGAAATGATAATCCTTTGAATTCTGTGAAGCAACGCTTCCCAAAATCGTCATTGAAATAGTTATACAACGCAATTAATATGCAAAGGATTTGGGAAACGTTGTTCTTTTTTTAATGCTAGACAAATCCATTTGTCATTTCTTCTGGCTGCAGTAACTTTTTCCATTTTACTAATACATATACTGCAATTCCACCACTGTCAGGAATAAGAAATGTAAAGATAAGGTTATCAAAAAAAAAAAGGAAGCATGAAAAAAGCCCAAGAAAATGTATGTATATTGACATATTTATCAAACTGTGCCCAACATTCTAGGTAACTTCAATAAAAAAGCCATAAGCGATTAATTATAGTATAACCCTTGTAACTGATTATAAAACAAAGATTGCTAAAGGCAATGTTAATACGTGATTATCATTCAAAACGAGTTTTGTTACTAAAAAAAAATAAATAAAATAAAATAAAATGATTAACAGAAAAAGAAACTTACTGTGCTAACATATTCATAAGAAATTGTGGTGTGGTTTTATCGGACCTTATTGGTGGGCTAAGTACATGAGCAGCCAAGTGATTAAAACAAGGATTTTTATAATGGCTACCGTCGCAAGCTACGCCGGCTACTAAAGTTTCACCGATTACTTGAACACCTCTTTCACGTGCTTGTTTTACTGCAAATCCAGCCGATTTGCTCATTACATGCACTACATACAACGGACTATCTACCTATAAAAACCAAACCGTTCACTCTAACTTAAAATAAAAGAACCTTAACAGGAAGGCATCTATTATTAACAACATTATAAACACACACACTTTTAATACACCTAATAAACATGTGTTTTGTGTTAATTACTTTCTCTGTAATTATAGTATGATTAGAAGTAATAGAAAGACAAAGTAGTATCTCTTTGTGCTTGTAATGACCATATAATATTGCACTACAATATTTCAACAGAATTTCCAATACTATCTACTGATATGAATATTAATATTAATTAGACCTCTATTCTAGGCTCCATTACTATACATAACTATATAAATTTACATTAAAAACGCACAACATAAATATAAAAAAAACAATACGAAAAATGACTTTCTATTTGATATACTGAGCGTCGAAATACCAACCCCGAACCATGAATCATTCTCCACTAAGACAATGCAATTGAATTTTTAACGCAACAAAACGTCGAATTGTTAGATCATTTTCCGTAGGTACAGCAGTAAACTCCACTCACACAAATTAATTAATTATGCGGAACGCAGCGTTTCGAGAGCACGTGGGCTCTCATTGTCAACCGTGTTACCGACTGAAAGTAAGTACTGTATCACACATGCAAATTATTTTCTACGCAGGCTCTAAAATTTCTAAAACATATGACTATTTACAATCTACTCGGTGGTCTAATGCCTTTTTCGGGAAAGGATGGACCGAAAGCGAACCGTATCTTTAACAGGGCCTATGGTAATAAATCCATCAAACTCGAGTGTGCAATTGGGGGTGGTTCCTGTTCAATAAGTTTCCGTTCTTTTTCATACATATCGTTTCGTACGCGTCTAATTCTCTATACGAGTTCACGTTTTTAAATAGTGTCAGATTTTTTAAATCAATCTTATGTCCGGATTTTACCATATGCTCTGCTACGCTTGATAGTTCAGGTTTGTCGAAACGATAGTGTCTAATATGTTCTTTGAAATCCTTATATCATTCGACGTTTGTTCACTTTTCCCAAGTGTACCAATTCCAGAAACTCTGGAGTATTTGGTTGAATTTTTGAAATTAAATAACGTAGATGACGTGAAAACCGCGGAATATAAAAGGTTAACTAAATTATGCATGTCACAAAATTGTTTTCAAATAGGCGGAAAATGGTTCGAACAGGTGGAAGGCACGGCGATGGGTAATCCTTTATCTCCTTTTATTGCGAACCTTTTCATGAGCAAATTTGAAACGAACCTGAAAAAAGAAACCAAATATTTCCCGAGAATTTGGCTTAGGTACGTAGATGATATTTTCGCGGTGTTTGATACCAACAAAGGAAACATACAAGATTTTCTAGCAGAACTGAACTCAAAATTTACCACGATCAAGTTTACTATTGAAGAAGAAGTGAACAATCGCCTTCCGTTTCTAGATACTCTAGTCATACGCAACAACAATAAATTAGAAATAGACATCTACAGAAAAGAAACTAATTCCAACAGATTCATCACGTTTGATTCGCACCATTGCGAACAACAAAAAATGTCCGCGATTAGTTTTCTGGTCAATAGACTCGTCAGATTTCCGCTAAAGAAGAGCAGGTACGACAAAGAATTAAAGTATATCAAAGATGTAGCGAGGTACAATGGTTTCTCTTCTATGGATGTCGACCGTATTTTAAGGAAGGTCCAATACAAACAACACATCAGAAATTCCACGACCTTGACATCAACAAACACCGGTAATAAGAAATTTATAACTCTTCCTTTTCGCCCAACAGTAAAAGGGTTAAGTAAAATTTTCCGACAACTAAATATGAACGTGTCTTTTGTGTCAAAAAACAACTTAAAGAATCTCTTAGGGAATCCCAAAGATAAACCGGAGATGGTAAAAAGGTCTGGAATATACCAAATCGCATGCAATGATTGTGAGAAAGTTTATATTGTTCAAACAAAAAGGAGTATCGAAACGAGGTTCAAAGAACATATTAGACAAACCTGAACTATCAAGCGTAGCAGAGCATATGGTAAAATCCGGACATAAGATTGATTTAAAAAATCTGACACTACTTAAAAACGTGAACTCGTATAGAGAATTAGACGCGTACGAAACGATATGTATGAAAAAGAACGGAAACTTATTGAACAGAGAACCACCCCCAATTGCACACTCGAGTTTGATGGATTTATTACCATAGGCCATGTTAAAGATACGGTTCGCTTTCGGTCCATCCTTTCCCGAAAAAGGCATTAGACCACCGAGTAGATTGTAAATAGTCATATGTTTTAGAAATTTTAGAGCCTGCGTAGAAAATAATTTGCACGTGTGATACAGTTTTTACTTTCAGTCGGTAACACGGTTGACAATGAGAGCCCACGTGCTCTCGAAACGCTGCGTTTCGCATAATTAATAAATTGTGTGGAGTTTACTGCTATACCTGTGAATTGTACATCCACACAGTCCTTGCAATCGTCATTTTCCGTACCTTACTCCGGATTTAAGTCCTAACAATTTCTTTACCTTTCCGAAAATCAAACGGATTACATGGTCAAAAATTCCAGTCGTTAGAAGGAGTAGTTGGTAAAGAAAAAGCTATCTACTGTTTTATTGCAGCTCTACATATAAAACTTAAAAGGACAACGCTAGTATAAACGTTTTGATATCAATTAGACAAAATATTACGTTTACTTTTCAACCGATCCTCGTACACCTTAAAGTAATCCTTAGTTATACAAATATTTTTTTATGAAAGCTATAAAAAGATATGCCATGAATAACGTACGAATGTCTCGTTTTCATGCTAGTCCGCTATTACTTAGCTAATACTAGCAGTGACTCATCAAAATAGGGCTGACGGATGTGGAAGTTTTTATTTAGAAAGAAAATACATTATAGCTTTTTTGGTTCGCTAGGAAATTCATTTATACAAGAAACGATACTAACAGCATCCGTTTTTTAATTTTTAAAGAGAAATCTCTTGATAAAAAATCCTATTACTTGTTGTTAAAAGCAAATACGCAGTCAGGATTTATCTCCCTAAATAAAGAAAAAAGAAATCACAATAATATTTAGACGCGATTCGATGACATTGAATAATTGATATTTTTGTTATTTTGAAACTTGTTTATTGCTTAATTAACCTTTGTAAAAATTGTGCAATTGCAGATTAACGCAATATGTAATGCAATTTTTGATATGTGAGTTGAGTTATACGGTCAAGTGCGAGACACATGTTCCTTTGTCAGTGGAAATTGTTGCTGTCTTCCTTTTAAGGTATGCTATATGCTTTACACTTAAAAAAAAACAAAGACACATGTTTAAGTAAAAGAAGTGCAAAAAAAATCAATATAAACATGCAATTGTAATATATCAAAAAGAATGCCGGATACTACGAAATACAAAAACTTCTTGCATTACATTCAAACATTTACAGTGTGCAAAAATTTACATAACTTTACAAGGTAAAACTATATTTTTACATTTGAAACAAGATCGTACTTACTTGATGTGCTATGGTGCATGCACGGTTGACAGCTTCAGCTTCGACTTCTTCTGGTCGAGACAACTCGTGTCCTTCTGGCCCTGTGACACCCTTGTTTAATAATTTATCAACATTTTTATTTATAATATGACCATTTTCCGCGTGCACCTGAGGCACTGCGCCGAGATTTTTACAATGTTCGAATACAGAGTATAATTCGGAATCATTCAGCATGAAAGAATATGCCATGAACGTCTTAAATGAATTTATACCATGTTGCGAACATAAGATGGTCATGTCTTCTTTTACCCTATCTGACCAGTTCGTTATCGCAATATGGAGACCATAATCACAGCAGACTTTACTATCCGCCTTTTCTCTATACGAATAGTAAGCGTCTAATAACGATTCCCCTTGCTTGGGGAAAGCAAAGTCAACTGAAAAAGATTAGGAACCATGTCCATATGTTCTGGGTTTTTAAAGGTTGCTTTGCAAGGTGGCCAAAGTATTAATTACACAATTATATAGCTCAATTTAGCAGCCAACCTTTTAGTCATTAATAAAGTGAAACTCACACCATCACGCACCTTACATTGCCACAATGATTTACGCGTTGGGGGTTATAGCGTTAATTGTTCGTGTTATATTAAATTTTGTTATATATTTCCACGCATTGTATCGTATTTTAAAACTGTTCTTTTTAGAATAAATAAATACCTCAGTAGATATTTAAGAATGCTAAGGTAATCTTGGTATATTATTACGAAATACGTGTATTTATTGCAGCTATGTGTCCACCGTTACTTCCGCATTGTCAAGAGCTAGATGCACCAAAACAGATACGATTACATCCTAAATAAATTACAAGGATGTAAGGATGTTGCTATTAGAAACATTATCTACAGAAAAGTTGTCTATATACACTATTACTATGTTTTTGTAATATCAATTGTCAAATTTCTTTGTTTTGGTTGTATTTCTCGTTATATTATTATTAGTATAATATATTGCATTAAAAATTGTTCTTCACACAAAGGCGGTATTTTTTTCAATTTCGATAATACAACTACGGTTATTAAGTTTTATTCAAGGATTATTAGAACTCATGGGTCCATCGAAAAATCTTCGAGGACTGCATTAGCAGTGGACAAATGCTAACGGCTTATAATTCATATGTGCAATGCAAGCAGAATGATTCTAAATCGGCAGCTATTTAGCTATAACCTCCAAACAGACGATTTGGTTAAGTAACCATTGTAAAAGAAATAGAGTCTATAGGAAGCCTGATGAATCTTGGGCGACACCCAAAAGGCAGCAATTCATACACATATACATTCATTTTTCTTAAGGAATGAATTGCTAACATGCGCTAAAATTTTAAACGTAAATATAATATTGATTTTGTAAAAAAAAATTATCACGTATTTATAGATAATAATAATAATATTCTTTATTGCCCAATAGAAAATAAGTCCATTTACAGGACAATGTGAAAATAATATAACATAGCATATTATATTAATAACGTCAGTGCAGTAATAAATTAAATTTAATAGGAAATGATACAGCTCGGTGACACCAAAAAGCAAGAACAAAATGAGACGACAATATAAACCATATAGACACATCAACAAAAAGAATCCTCAAGTAATTCATTGACATTTCTAGTCATATGCATAATGGGTGCTTTAAGCAGAACATTAGTTTTATATGACGCGACCTTAAAATTTGGTATCGTGCTGAGGTACCACAAAATTAATTCTGGCGTGATTAATCAGTTTAAATAGAAAATGGCTACTAAATTCCTTCGTTTGATCCGATAATAATACAAAGCCGTGTCTCGTCCGCAGACCCTCATAATTAACACCGCGTCTAGGGTAAGTGCCATCAACTTTAAAGGACAGGTGTTTCAAAAACCGCTTTTGCACTCTTTCAAGTAGAACATGCAGATGAAGATAGTGAGGATACCAAATTAGGGAGGCATATTCCAACTTAGTACCGATAAGTGAATAGTATAACGCTTTTGGTAATGAGAAATCTTAAGGATTTCATGGGAGAATTTCGCACGGATAGTATGTAGTCTGGAAACGACAAATTTGCATCAAAGAGCACGCCCAGGTCCATTACATATGAGTGACTAGGAATAATAGTTTGACTCACAACATATTGAACAACTATTTATGACATCTAGAGTAGCTTACGACAGCACACTTATCCAGATTCAAATGAACTCCACTTTGAGTACACCATCTGACAATAGTATCCAAACTGTTCTGGATATAGACAATCTAAGACAATCTGGAACGCTGTGGAAAGTTATGAAGAAATTATAGACTTATAATATTCTGTAGAGAATGAGTTGCTATATTTTGAATCGAAAAAACTTCAGATTATCATGAAGAAATGAATGGTATTTACAGAATGGATGGATAATGCACGTTATCATTCTGTCAAGGTAGAAAAAAACCCAATCAAAAGTCGGAAGTCGCTAAAAATTACTTTAATAATAACCCGATACTGTATGTAATCGATGAAATTGTAGCAGAAACTGGACGTAGAATTTTAAGACTGACACCGTATCATTGTAATCTAAATCCTGTTGAAATGGTATAGTCTCAAGTCAAGGAATATGTAGTTGAAAAGCTGAAGCTTGGAAAAATTGCATTGAACACACCATTACTGAAGAAAACGAGATGTATAAGTTAGATAACGTCGTTAAAGATATGATGGAAGAATTTATTATCACCGCTAACACTATATAACACTATACAATATATTTCAAATAAAATTATTTCCTTTCTTTTAGTTGGATTGAATAAATTGCAATAAACTTAAATGTGCGTTTGTAAATATCCTATTAAAATATTTGCCATTAGAATTTAGAATTACCTTCAAAGAAACTGACAATTGTTATAATACAACTGATATTTTACTTTTAAATCGACCGCTATTATTTAGTCGAGTTAAGTATTGGCAGTGCAATACGGAGGCCGATAGCAGCGCTATCTACTATATTCTTAAAATTAATGTGTAATTTAAAATATACTGCTCTGTGCAATTAAATTTGTTCTTATATTAGAAATATAAATTAATTTAATGAATAAATGTAGTGTATTCTTCACTTTCATTTTAACTTGTAATTACATAACACACGTTATGTCACGTTATGGTCATAAACAGTACAATTTGGCATCAACGCATGGTTACACGTCACCATCACGAAATCGATTTATGACGAATGTATTTCTCTACTGCAAAAACTATTTGTTAAAAAAACTTTTTGCAAAAAATATAAAGCCACACCTCCTATGTAAAACGTCTGTAAATATGAGTACGTTAGCTTCTTTAAAATCGATCTGGTAGTTGTAAGAATAAATAATAATGCAAACTGGCAACATTGCTAAAACGTCATGACTATTAATGACGTAAGTTAACTGCTAAATGGAATTTATCAACAGATTACTTTGAAGTTATAATTTATACAACTAATAATTTGGTCACATATTGTTGTACGTCTTACTTATCATTGTTGTACCCCCAGCGATTGCAGCTTTGGTACCCTGATAAAAATCGTCAACGGTAGTCGTTCCCATGAACTCAAATTCAAAATGCGTATGAGGATCAATACCACCGGGGATTACATACCTTCCCCTGGCGTCAATAACCCTTGTACCACCAGGAATTATCAAATTCTTTCCAATTTCCTTGATGACGCCGTCTTCGACGTATACATCTTCTTCAATGGTATCATCCTCGTTGACGATCTTACCATTTTTGATTAAAAGTCGATTTTGGGAGCTCTGAATCAAGGGTGGAAAATTAAAAAAAAAAAAATTCGTTTAATAAGTACGATTCCATGTAAAATTACATGTTTGCGAAAAACGAATCGATAATTTATTAGAGTAAGGCGGAACACGACTGGAAAATCAATAATTCTCCTGTACTCCCTAAGTTGATACGCAATTAAGATTGTACGACCGAAAGTCTCATTTAAATTTAAGCGTTCTGAATTTTAAATTACCCGGAAACACACTTCCTTTTCGCACGTTTAAATAGCGTTATGCAATATATTCGAATTAAATTCACCTGTTAAATACTATTCCTAATTCCTACCTGTAAATGTATCGGTACTTTCTTGACAGGCGTACTCATATTTAGCATTTATTTTTAACTAATTACGTTGTATGTAATATAGAACGTCCCTAATTTACGGTAAAAAATCTAAATGTTAAATGCTAGCGAGAAGAGCTTTTGACCACTCACTGCGACACCCACGAACGTTTTTCGGTTTGACTCCGAGCCTTCTTGCTCTGTCGTTCTCTCTAGTATGACGTTCTAAAAACCACTGTCGACTGCAATGTGTTACTATTATGATTGCCCACACAATTCCCCGTTAAATTGCTTTTGTCTCTCTTTAATGCATGCTATTTCACGCTCTTGCTTTTTCATGATTGCGACTAGCGGGAGTCAGGTCTTGTTTTATTTTCAGCAACCAGTGGTGGCGTCAGGCAACTTAAGAAAGATACGTCCTGAATTACAAAGGCCCAATAACTTGTAAATGTTAATAATTTAATCCTTTACATCGATGTTTATTTTTTTTTTAATTAATTTTACCTCCACTCAATATTAAAATTCGTTTATTACACTTTTCAAATCAAAGTAATAATAGATATGGTATGGAATGTCTTTGGAGTTGTGTGATACGGTCCTAAATGCGTTTTACAAACCGCTATGTCACGTAAATGTACAGTAAATTCATGCATGAATCTTCATGCAAATCAAAAGAGTCACTTACCTTCACGAGTTTAAGTTGAATCTATTTTAAACGATAAATAATTTAAAAAATTCAATAAGCAAATTTGGCTATTGTAAACGATACTTGTTTTATGAGGTAACATTATTTTAAAAAACTTGAACTAAAAACAAATTCTTTTTACTTTTCATATCTTTTATTAAAGACAGTACATGTACACTTCTTATTCTGTACATGCTATACCTTGTATTTATTTTAATTAGGAGGAGCGTTTTTAAAATTCGACTCGTGATTCATATTTAGACCTTTCTGGTTGTAACACGTTATACTTCTAAGTATTGCTTTCTTAATCTTGTACCCAGCTTGTACCTGCGTTCTTAGAACTTAATACATACAAGTGAAAGCAAAATCTCACCACCAGGAAAACGAAAATTCTTAAATTTGAGAGATATATCTATACTTGAAAAACAGAATGTTTAGTGCTGCTGTTCTAATTAATATGCAACAAATTTTTAGTATCGGTACTCAAATTTATATTTTACATACTTTGATATGTTAGAAGTACAATTATTGTTGCAGATATACGAAGAAAGATCGAAAAAGTGCTTAAATAATATTCTGCAGTGTTTTTTATATATCATTAATTAATTATTTTCTTTTGTAATGAATATGTATATTACATAACTACAACTAATATAAAATCTTAGTAAGTTTTAAAACTGCCGCCAAAAATGAAGAATTCCATTGTGTGAACGTGTCTTTCCATTTCGTCCAAATTACACAAGAAAATTGAGTATAATGCAGGATGAATTAGACTAAAGAGTTTGAAAAAGAGGACTTAACAGCGCACAAGATCTTTGACAGAAGTTCCAGATAGCATGGACTATTCAAACTCTTAAAAAATCCATAGTAACAACAGATGCAGCCTCTGTAGGTATGCGCAGTAAGCACACACATAGGTCACATAAAATCTCTGCAGATACAAAAGAAAAAGTGCTTACACACATTGGTTCGTTACGACGATGTAAGACCCATTGTAGTTTACATGATTGTCAAAAAATGTATTTTCCCGATGAACTTAATATAAGCAAACTGCATGTGATGTCTGTCATTTATGATAAATATCCCATGATATTCAACATTAAAATTAATATCTCGTATCTTCGTACTGACACTTTTACTACTTGTGACGAATATCTTTGACAGAAGAAGATAATGGAAAAACTTCGAACTTTCTACATGACAGAAAACCCGAGAAAGTGATTATCTGGAATCTCTGATTAGAAAAATGTACCGCTGTAATTCAGTCTCCAAGTGGATATGTTAATGAGAAATCATTTTAAATTAGAATTTTCGTTGCTAAATGTTTTTTCGCGATGTTGAATATCTATTAATAAATATTACTACAAACCAACCTTAGATTTAAATTTAAATCAAAGAAAACGTCAATTTTATAGTAGTATTTGACAGCTGTCATAGTAACGTCATCATGTTAGAAAAACCACAAACTTTTTCTTATTGAAAGCTATTTTACAACTGGTAGATTAGTAAATTAGCAGTGGGTTTATGCAATTAATCAATGTATGTCGGATTTTCGTCTACAGCTACCTGATTTTGTAGTTACATATGAACAGCTGGTTGTGTTGGGACAGTGGGATCATGCCACTGTACTACAATTCTTAAAAAAGATTTAAAATTGTTTCCATATAAAATTTAAGTTGTTCATGAGCTCAGTCCCGTTGATTAAAACATCTAACAACTAAATTATAATCAGATAGGCTACTATAAATGAAAATTTAATTAAAAGCATGGTTTATAAACGGGCTACTGTATGTTTTTCGTGGTAGTGAATAGGTTTATTTGAAGGCATTTAACAAAATCGATTCACTTTTTGTATAATTTTTGAAGTAATAATGATTTAATTGCATTCAAACGCAAACTAACTCCTTACATTATCGTAAGTTTAATGTAGTTTACATGTAATAATTAAATAATATCGGAAATAATTGCCTTTATTATTTTCGTTTTATAAGTGACCGTTGGGTAGCTTAAATTAATCTTCTGAGAAATAGAAGATCCATATTGAATTCGGTGAAACGTGAACTTTCGTTTAGAAACCATTTAAAACGCTAATTCACTGGAACTATACCTGCATCTCTCAATACATACAATCTACAACCCTTCGTTTGTATTTTATAATTTAGATATAGAAAATGGGCACTGCTTAATTTGCTGGCTTTTGTAGCTTTTGAACTTTATCATGTCAAAGCACAAACCCCATTAGTTATCGATTAAATATGTAATATGAAACTCAATGTTTTCTCTGTTATTCTGTACGTTTATACGGTATGTAATCATGATGTAAACGAGGAAATTATAAAATTCCACTATTTGTTTTAATAATATTGGTAAAAAAATCTGTGTAGTGTCAATTTAAATATTTCATACTTTTCGTTTTTATTCTACCTTTGAATATTAAATATTTTGACGTTTACAAGTGAAGTGTATTACATTTTAACCTTTATAACCTAGTACTTAAAGGTCAACGTTTTAAATATTATATTTTAATTATATGTTTTTAAACGAAACATTTTAAAATAAAATAATATTCTTGTTGTATACTTTAATTATCTTTTAAAAGCTCTTTAGAAAACGTATATTAATATATTAAGTATGAAATAAAATGTTCCTAAACTTTTTGATATTAACTTTTAATTATAAAAATCTAAATTTATTATTATATTTAATGTTACAAATTTAAACAATTTTAAATACAATCATATTATTTCTAATTAATAATTAAAAATAAATTTAATATCTAAAATTTAAATTAAATATAGGGGAAATTATTTTTCGAAATTGGCTGCATAATACATAGAAATAGCGATACCCATGAATTCTCGTTAACGGTTATCTATTCGTTTTTGTTTTCCGTAGCTTTGTGTATATATAGTGGGTAGCCGTATAAGGTAGCCGGTTTTTGTAGGTTGATTTGTCTCAGTTTGATTGTATTTTTTGCCAAGAATTTGTTGTGTTACTGATTTCGTTTAATTCGAAATTAAACGTAACGCTTTAACGAACTTGTCAAGATGTGGTTGTAAGTATTATCATATTTATTTATTAAATAATCTATTAACGTTGTATATAACCTCACTCCTAACAGCTCTGAGCAGAAAAAGCCGGATACATGGCAAGATATCATCGACAACTGCGTCGGACCTTCGATAGCATCGTTGCAGGACCAACTTCTTATTAATTTTGCCGTTAGTTTCGTGTTTAATTTAATTGTTCGTACTGGTAAGTTACCATCCCTTTTACGGCTATGCTGATATAATTTTACCACCTCCAATATTTTAGGAAAATTATCTGAAAATGTGTTCCATTTCTTTTCAATGTTATCCGGTTTAGTAGTTTTATATTATGGACTTCTTGGGGTTGATATTCTAACTCATTTATCTCTGTTGATCACCGGCTATATCATGCTGCATTACTCTTTCAAAGTGAGAGATCTTCGCCCAGGTCATTTTAATCCGACGTATATTGCTGAATTGACTTGTGTTGCTTTTCTAATTTTGGGGTACGCTAATTTTATTCAGTAATTTTTGAATTTCCTGTAAAAATATCGCATTTTTCAGTGAATTCTACTATCCAAACGCTGATTTGTGGCTACGTTGCCGTGGTATAGCTATGATAGCGGTTATGAAAATCATTTCGATGGCTGCTGATTTCCGCGATCTGGAGAAACCTACATTCGCCCAATACGCTGGGTATGTATTGTGCCCTGCTAACTGTATGCTGGGACCATGGTGCACATACAGCGAATATATAAGAGTAAACACCATTCGCTCACCTTTGGTAAGAAAACTCAATTTATTTCACCGATCCATCAATTAAAGAATTTTATTATATTTTAGAATTTCAAGTGGTTATTTAGGATCCTAAAGACGACGTTATTGGCATTCGTTTTCTTGTCAATTTCGAATTGTTTTGCTGATTATTACATTCGCCAGAACCATGAGTAGATTTTTAATTAAAACACTGTTTTATTTATTTTTCTTATACCATATTATTGCAGTTGGCTTGGAGCTTATAAGAAAGCTCTATGCTTCAGGACGAGCCACTATTTCGTATCGTATTTAGCGGAGGCTGTGATGTTGACTGGTGGGTATAATGAGAAGTTTGGAACTGCTTCTAATGAATGGTCGTATGTTATTACCAATCCGTTCTACGTTGAATTACCGAGATCCTTAGCTATAGTAGTTGTTTACTGGAATATGCCTATGCATCGATTCTTGAAGATGTGTAAGTTAATTTAATTTATTATTTTTTTTTTTAATCCTATGTCCTTTATACCTTGCGGTGTCGGACTATTTATTTCTTATTTTTATCTTCCACAGGTTCCTGTTCTGAGCCAGTTGTTTGGCTTCAACCCATCCCATACTTCTCTTTTCCAATGTTATATACACCTGCTCTTTCCAGGTGTTTCGGGGTCTACCTATCCTGTTTTGGCTTCAAATATCCTCTTTGTGATTCGATCTTCTTGCATTCTATGTAGATGTCCAAGCCATCCCAGTTGTCTTTCTTCTATGACCACTTCTACTGGTTTGATACCCAGACTATTTGTGATTGTCGTGTTTCTAATTTTGTCTCTTCTAGTTACTCCTTCTATTCTTCTTAGGAATTTCATTTCCTTGGCCGTAACTCTGCTTTTGATTCTATTTGTGGTTATCCATGACTCACTACCATATGTTAATGTTGGTCTGACCACTCTTTTATACACCTCTGTCTTTATTTTTTTTTGGTATTTCTTTTTTATACAGAAACGAATTTCTCAATATCTTATATATTTTTGCGGATTTCCCTATCCTCTCATTTACCTCTTTCTCTATTCTCCCATTGTCTTCAATGATTGTTCCTAAGTAGTTGTAACTTTTAACTTGTTCCAATGCTTTTTCCCCGATTTTGATGTTATGTTTTCTTTCTTCTGCTGCTATTATCATTGTGTTTGTTTTCCTCATGTTTATCTCCATGTTTATCTTTGTTAGTTCTTCTTTGTATGTCGTGCTATCAGTACCATATCATCTGCAAACATTAGTTCCTGTACGTTAATTGCATTCATTTTCCAGTTTCCTACTTTCATATTTTTTCCTTTTTGTTTAGCTTTTTTAACAGCGTCGTCTATTAATATAGAGAATAACAATGGGCTCAATACGCATCCCTGTTTTAATCCAATTTGCGATTCGAATTCAGCTGATTCTACATTGGAAGTTCTCACCTTATTCTTATTGCTTTTATACAATGCCTTAATCATCTCTATCATTCCTTTCTCTAAACCTCTCCTTTCCAGGCTCTGCCATACATCTTCTCTTCTTACCTTATCAAAAGCTTTTTAAGATCTATAAAACATATATGTATTTCCTTTCCTTTCCCTATTAGTTTTTCTCCTAATTGTCTGATTACAAATATTAAGTCCTGGGTGCTTCTTCCTTTTCTAAATCCATGTTGAGTATCTGCTAGTGTTGTTTCCAGTTTCTCTCGGAGTCTTTTTTCTAGTATTCTTGTCAATACTTTTCCTGGGATGCTAGTTAATGTTATTCCTCTATAATTTGAGCATTCCTTAGACTCTCGCTTTTCGTATATGGGCATAATTATTCCCATATTCCAATCCTTAGGTATTTCTTTTTTTATTGCAATGTTGTTTAAGAGGTCAAGTAGTTCTTCATTACCTTTGTCTCCCATATATTTTATCATTTCAGCTGTGATTCCATCCTCCCCGTCCGCCTTTCCTAGTTTTAGTTTGCTAATTGCTTCTCTGACTTCTTCGTCGCTTATTGGTGTGATACGTTCATCGTCGTTTTTTGTTTTATGCTCTTTTTCTCTTATGTATCCGTCCTGTTTTATTTTTGTGAGTTCTTCAAAGTATTGTTTCCATCTTTCCATTATCTCTTTTTCCTCAGTTAGTATATTTCCTTTGTCATCATTTATATTTTTCAATATCGGCGCAATTCTTCTGTCTCAATTGTTTTATTGTTCCGTAGAATAATTTTTGGTTTTCTCTATAGTTATCTCTCAGTTTTATTCCGAACTCTCTCCAAGAATTTTCTTTGGCCTTCTTGATACTCTCTTTAGCTGCTTTTCTTGCCATTCTGCACATATTGTAATCATCCTCTTTCCTGGTATGCATATATCTGACCCATTAATTTTTCTTATCTTTCACTTTGAGTTATATTTCTGGTGTCCACCATTTGCTTCTTCTTGTGTACGTATTTGCTATTTTTGTTATTCCACAGCTTTCTTGTGCCGCCTTCAGTATGATGTTTTTGAATCTTATCCATTTGTCCTCTATCCCTATTTCGTTTTTTAGTCTCTTGTTCAAATAGTTGATTTGACTTGTATTATTGGTACTTCTTTCAATTTGTAGCTTCTTATTTTTTCCTTAATTACTTTTTTCCTTAATTACTTTTTTCCTTTTGTCTTCTTTCGTCCTTTTTGAATTTTTGCTAATCTTCATCTGTAGCAGGTAGTGGTCGCTACCTATTTCCGCATTTGTTTGGACTTTGACAACAATTACCTTCATCCAGTTTTCAGCATTTATTAAGAAATAATCAATGATTGATCTTTCTTTTCTGCTAGGCACTTCTCTTGTGTATTTGTGAATGTCTTTATGTCTGAATTTTGTATTTGTTATAATCATGTCGTTTTCGATGCACATATCTATTATTCTTCTCCCGCTGTCATTTATGGTCTCTTCACCTTCCCTTCCCATATGTCTCTCCACTCCATCATTGTCTCTTAATTTCATTTAAAGACACTATTTAATTATATTCTTTTTGTTACAGATATTTACATCCTCTTCCTTCCATACAGCAACGTCCTGGCTATATTCTTAACGTACTTTTTCTCATCCCTTCTTCATGGTATGAACATCCAAATCGCTTTAGTCTTGTTAAGTTTGGGAGGTTTCTCTTACATCCAAGCGATCAGCCAGAAGCTTGCCAGTAGAGTATTCAACGCATGCGTAAAGATAAGACCATGCACTAATTGCCAGCATCGTTTCAAGAAACTCCATCCGTTAACGTTCGCTATTAATTTCGCGTTCATGATTTTCAACGTTGCACACTTAACATACCTTGGCGCGGTTATGAATATCATAAGCACTAACAGATCTATTTACGACACCTTGATTAAATGGGAGTCTTTAGGATATAGTTCCCATCATATCTTCTTCATGGTGTTCTGTATTTTATGGCTCTTCAAAGGGTCTGGCCCTGAATCAGATGACACAACCGCACCGCAAAGCTATGCGAGCTAAAATGTTTTAGAAAAAAGAACTGTTACATTGAATAGGTTCAAAATTATATCTTTTGAATATCGAGCTTCCCTATATTCTCGTTGTTAAAAAGAAAATATATCCAAAAAAAAAAGCTTTTTGAATCAACTAAATGTCTAGTCAAATTTTGTCAAATGTGCGCATGTTACATCTGCTTTATCTTGCCTTTATTTCTTCACACATTTCCAAGTTTGAAGTACTTAAACTAAACAGTACAAATTTCGAGGTACCTTAATTTCTTCCAACAGTTAAAAATATTGAACCTTTCAAGTGCAGTAGAATTATAACTGTGTTGTTCTTTTTTTTTTCCAAGTTTTCGTTGTTTAAAATATTCGTTAAGTTTCGTAAAACTGCCTTGTTTAATTCATCAGTTTTTTCGAATGAAATAGTTTCCTGCGTGCAATAGATTAATTAAACAAGGTTTTTGTTTTTTCTCTGTATTTTCTAGTTATAATGAATATGCATATTGTATACGTAGCTCCTAAAAAGACTTAAGAACATAGATTGCCTTGGAAGACTGCAGCAGCTCTTACAGGGCACCTCATTAATAATTTAAACAATAATTTTCAATACTAGTCTTCAACTTCTTTGGGAATATCTTCCGTCCATTTAGTTATTATTCGTTTAAAAAAAAGAACATATGCATATTCAAGTTCTAGTTTTTAAGGATGTTACCGGATGAATTTCATTAATGGACTGATTTTTCCACTATAACACTCACTCGAAAAACAATAACTTTAACATTTCACAGAAGAATCTCCTCTCACGAATTTATTTCGTAATATAAATTATTATTATAAATAATATTTTTGTGCAATTAATATGTAACATATCATTAACAACATTTCTCTCGATAATTGTAAAAAATTTGTTATAATATAAGAGTCGTCAACGTAAAGCCTCATTTTAATTATTCATATTACTAATATATGTGCGTAAATTTTAAATAATTTAAGACGGTTTTTTGTTTCAAAATTCATAGTTTGCTCTTTTCTGAACTTTGTGATATGATTGAAAACTTTTAAGCGTGTCATTTAGTATGTTCAAATTTAAACGAAGTTATTGTTCATGAAAATCTTGCGTTTTAAATTATGCCACAACGTTCCGAAAGAACAGACGTCATCGTAGTTTGGCGTTAATATCAAAGAATTCAGTACCATTTACGAAAAGTGTCCTTATTTATATTTTTAATGAGATGTTCCTTAAAAATAAAATATTTTGACAGTATTATTTTCTACGTATGTGATAGAAAGATTTGTTAAATAAAGTTTTTTTTTACTTTTTCACCATTGCGTTTTAATTAAATCTGTTTACAAATAAATATAACCTTAAAGCAGGGGTACTTAGACTTAAATTGCTGGGGATCTATTATATATAAAATTGTTAAGACTACAAAAGCGACCGACTCTGTAGATACCGTAAGTATATATGATACAGGATTGTAGTGTAACTAGATAGGGTGTCCCATAGTCTAGGCCAAAGCTTTAGTTACTAAATTAAAGAATTATAAATCTTTGAATGTCGATGTATGGCACTGCATGTCTTCAGCGTACTTTTCGTAAGAATGACATATCGCATTCGTCAGTTAGTTGATTGCGATACCTTGACTTCATTATTTTCATTTCAGAAAATGCAGACTCGCATAAATAGGTTGACCCAAACATTGCCGTTAACTCAAGGGCAATTTGCCTCAGATTCGGATATTTATCTTCAGATATAAAAGACCAGAATTTTGTATCAGATGCTGTGGCTTTGAACTGTACTACTTGCACTACTTTCAAATTCATTCAAAATATTTGTTAGTTCTCTCTTATAAATATCAAAATTCAACTGACGAATCCTTGCTTTCAAAGACGGAACATGTTTCAAATCCTTTATTTTCAAATTTACTTTTGAATGCGTTTATTATGTTAATCATCATGGTAATAGCTTTCTCTTTACCTTGCAGCTCCAGATTAATGGTGTTTAAATGCATTATGACGTGCGTTAAAAATGCTAAATCATTTTAAATGTTATCACCTCTTTCATGTAGGAATGCAATTATTGCGGGCAATAATTCTTGAAACCTTTTATAGGAGTTTTCCGTGGCTCTCTTACGCCCGTGTGAGCTTCACTATTTTGCAACTGCAATTTGAAGAGCTGTCGTTGCAAGCTTCGGGTACGAATGAAATTCACAATTTTTATTACGATGTTCATGATTTTCTCCATATTTAGAACTTTTGAACACAAAACTTGTTGATGGATAATGCAATGGAATGAAAAGAAAACGAAGGGAAATCGTCATTACCTCAACACAATGCAACAAAATTTTTGTATCCAGTCAAGGCTGGTATTCCATCTGTTCTAATACACACTAAGTTTTGGATTGGTTGCTTGTAGCTTGTCACAAAATTTAAGAAAGCATTATATATATTTTCGCCATAGGATTTTCCCTTTAGAGGAATCATTGTTAAAAATTCCTTAGCCGACATGTCACTAAATACCATTCGATTAAAAATACACAGCTAAGCAGTATCTATCAAATCAATAGTTTGATCGAAGTGCAAGGAAATTCCATGATTATAAACATCTACCATGTCGTGACTTCAATACGCCTTGTAACTTTCGAAATCTCCAAATAAAACTTCACCCGCTTCAAAAAATGCTTTCTTCACAACCATTCCGTCTTCAAAAGGGTTTCTTGTGTTTCGACAATATATAAGCGACTTTTAATTGTTTGGCTGGTCTTCAATTCAAATTTCAAAAAGCTATTTTGCATGAGGTCGTCACAAATCATTTAAGTTATCGGAAAATGTGTTCCCGTTGATTTCCGAAAACACCCTTACGGTTATCTATAAAACGAAACAATTTAGCAGTCCTCTGACAATTCTTATTCGATCTTGAGGGAGATGAATTCTTAAACTTGGGCTTGTCATGTTATTTCAGAATCAAAACAACATGGAGTGGAGGCATTCATAATTCCCCAAAAGTCAAACATTCAAAATAACATCGCCAGCACAAAAAATTATAAGCACTGTGTTTCAGAAGCGCGGAACGATGCTGTGAAACATTGAAAACTCATCGGTGCACAATTCAAAGGCATTGAGTTATTCCCCAATTCCGATAACGATGCGTTCTGCAGTGGTTGTTTCCATTGCCGGCATCCTTTTATGAAGAGGGTACCGAGCAATGGTGGGAAATATATAGAAAAATAATTGATCTTTCATATAGAAATAAATTTCGTTTTAAAATAATATGTTTTTATGAGTTTTATTTTTTTTCTAAAACGGAACTTACTTTCCGGACAAACCTCGTACATCCCTGTTTTATTTCGAACAACCCTGTTTTGTAAGTTGCCTACCTTAAACGCATTATCTCCAAATAAGGCCTTAATTTGTACAAACAGAGGGGATATTTCGCCGTACATATTTTGGAGGTGGTACAGGATACAACCTCCATATTTATCAAACAGGAGACCATTAATCGCAGTAGTAAGATGTCAGAAAGTGAAGATTCGAAGATTACGAAAAGAACAATGATTATTGTAAGTTGTTTGTCGTGCTACAACCTGTTACGCCTAATAGTCGTGTTCCTTTTTACACGTGCAAGCCATTGCTGTTGATATAATTAGATGTTAACTGTTTGATGTGGTTAGGAATATCTAGTGGGTTATACGAAGGGGTGTGTCTAAGAGAAACATATCGAGTACGAATTCTAAAATGCACTGTTATGTATGTGTACCTATGTCATTAACGAGAACTACTAGACCATGACCCCCATAAATTCCGAAGATGTTACAGCATATTTACTATATAAATCCGATGTTATAAACTTTAAATGTTGAATTTAAATTGCATTGATTTTATTGCTTTATGTTGCTTAATTGCATTGTTGTACCCTGATTTCCTGCCTCCCGTAACAGCTTTCGTATCAGCAAATTCGTTATCGTTGTTATCACAATGTTTTTTTTAATTGAAGTTGTTCAAAAATGATTATTCTTTTCATATTATTATTATTATTGAATCGTGTTTAAACACCGGTCCCTGTAGCTATTGAGACCTCCTCTTAATGTTGTTAGAATGTCCGAAGCTTTAACTTAATAAACTAAATGTGTACTTTTAAGTTTGCCGCTATTTATATTTTTTTGCTAGAATTAGTAGAGAATTTTCTAAGTTCTATTGCACGTCATTACTGATATCATAAACATTCAAATCTCTTACCATTTAATTAAAATTAAAATTCATATAATTTACTAATAAATAATAATAATAAGTTATGTAGTAATACATTATTCATTTTTTAAATTACATCCGAAGGTAAAGTAAATGATAATAGATAATACGTCAATACGAGTTTTATGTTTGCAAAAGG
This sequence comes from Trypoxylus dichotomus, assembly GCA_023509865.1. Classification (NCBI taxonomy): domain Eukaryota; kingdom Metazoa; phylum Arthropoda; class Insecta; order Coleoptera; family Scarabaeidae; genus Trypoxylus; species Trypoxylus dichotomus. The sequence goes on along the minus strand of CM042083.1, from coordinate 3,978,647 downwards.
CATCTTTTTGTTGTATAACAATTTAAAAAATATTTAATGTATTGTCCTTTAATAATTGCTAGTACGACAAAGTATCAGATGTTGCTACGCTTCGATACCTTTAATTTATTTCCATTATAAGTGTTTTTTTACGAATAATTATAAGCGAATTTGCAACGCCGAACAAGCAGAATGAATTTTTAATGGCGTGTAATGGAACTTTGAAAACTTTTACCATATTGCGGTTAATAAAAGTGGAAGGGTATACGATTGAATAACACGTGTTTGTTATTAAAAATTACTTTAAATTTGGTGGAAGTTATGAATTTGGGGAAACTAGTACGGTTGCATGATTTTTCTACTATAAAAATGAGGATTTTTCGCGATGACCGAAGTTCACAGGTATAGCAGTAAACTCCACTCACACAAATTAATTAATTATGCGGACAAGTCGGTAACACGGTTGACAATGGGAGCCCACGTGCTCTCGAAACGCTGCGTTCCGCATAATTAATTAATTTGTGTGAGTGGAGTTTACTGCTATACCTGTGAATTGTACATCCACACAGTCCTTGCAATCGTCATTTGACCGAAGTTTCTTATGACCCGTTTCACGATGCGAGTTTCGATTGAACGACGTGTCTCACCTATGTATCCTAACCCGGAAGAGCACGGGATTTCGTAGACCCCTTTAGAGGATAGGGAACTTGATCCTTAGTGGAAGGGAGAATGTCGGCAATTTTCTAAGGAAGCTTAAAGACTTCTTTGATGTTTTGTTTTTGAAGAATTCTGCCGATGCCTTCGGTAACACCGTGAATGAAAGGAAGATATGGCGTACCTTCAGAGTTTTTGTGATATTAGGGCTTGTCTGCATTAGAGTATATTCCGATCACGTCCTATATAAACCCGGTACTCAGCGATTCACGTCAAAAGGTTTTCGCCTCCAGCGTGGTTAATATAGGGAGTCACCGTGCCACTTTGGTTTCCCTGTTTTCTCCTGAAGAAGCCTCCTACGACGGAGGCGAACGTCCAGATCGCACCTTTCTCTTTTTCTTTTCTTTTTTTCTGCCTTTTTTATTTCTTTTTCTCTTACTCTTATTTCATTTTTATATCTCATCATGACACGGTCCAATGTCGAAAGAACATTATTTATTATGGTTATTGAAGTTTCTGGTAAGAGACTAGGATTCTACACTAGGATTTCGCCAACTCCCTAATCACAACACTCCACTAAAAACTGGACGCACGTCTGGACAGCAAATTATCTTCAGTAGTAATACTAACAAACTGTTGAGACTACAAATTTCTCGCACAGCAAGAGCTCATTTATAAGATGTTGTGTATATACTAACCACAACTTTTGTATTACCATTTTAAATAAAAATATATTATGCGGTTTATTATAAAATGGGTGGATGATTGAGTACCTCCTCCGAAATTCTATTTCATACTATAAACGCAAACATTAGATCATCAATGCCATTTTGTATATATTGTATATATTAGGTGCCATTAAACTTATGGACGATAGTATACATCTGAAGTTTTCAGGGTTTTGTGTGTCTGCTAGTTTGCGTGTAGCATAGGTATTTAGTTTCATGTTTTGTTAAAATATGATTGGTTTTATTAGTTTGTTTTTTTTGTGGGAACTTAAAAGATAACCGCCTGATTTCAATTTGTTAAAATATTAAGAAATGTTTGGTATAAAAGGTTGTTTCTTTTACTCCTTGTAACAACTTCCTGTTTAAAAAGTAATTAGTTATACGTATTACTAGTGTATAACTTATTGCCTGCTATATCATTAATGCTTTGACAAATTTCTATGTCGTTTATACGTTTTGCAAATTTGTACTGTGTGATTCTCCAACGACAGAGTAATTTCAGTAAATTTTCGCTATAGTTGCTTAATGATTCGAAAACAGTTCTTGGGTTACTTTAATAGCTTCAGGATCTTGTGGTTTTATTAGAAATACGAGGTATTTCGTTATTTTTTTTTCTCTATCTCATGTATTAAAAAGAATTTGCTTTTATTATTATTATGAACACTATGAGATAAAATAAAATTACACATACACTCAGCGAAATTTCTACAGTTCCATATAATTTGCAGTTCCCCTATTTAGCAACTGTGTAAATTGGGAATTGCCTAAAATTATATTTTTGAACTTAAAGTAATAGCAGAGACGTTACTTTGTCAATATCACAACTGTTAGATATATAGGAGAAGTAATTTCTATAATTCCATTGAATTAGACAGACATCTAAGTATAAATATCCCATCATCTCATCAACAATTTTATACAGTTGGTCAATTCCTACAGTAGAAATCTGGCTAATGGGAGTAATCAAAAACTAACTCGAAGGCAGAGCTCATCGATATTTTGGTTAGCCTGTTCTCGCAATGTAACCGCGCAACAAATAAAATGTAATTCAAATTTATGAGTAACAAACAATCATGTACAACAAATTTTTTTCGGTGGCTGGAAAAGGTTTCAAAACCACCCTTTTAAAAGAGACACATAAACAGGCAAGACTAAAATTTACGCAAGATCATATGAGATGGGATCATGAGTGGATCAACGTCATATTTATAAGAAATTTAACTTGGACGGGGTTGATGGTTCCAGGTATTACTGACACGATTTACCATGGAGTAAAATTGGTACAAGGAGTTACCATTTTATACCTTTAGGCGTGCTATTTATAATAGTTTAATGAATGAGCAACTCTCTGGCAGATAGACATTTGTAGTATTTTCGTATATTAGATGATTTGGTTGTCTAACAAATTATGTTCTCATTTCTTCTTTGTTCTTGGGTCACCATTAACAACGGCAAACCTTTTTGGTTTACCGATGGTGATCCAATTGGCAAAAATGCATATATATATATTTTTCTCTTTTGTTTCTGTATTTACTATTTACTTGCCAATAATTCACAGGTATAGCAGTAAACTCCACTCACACAAATTTAGTAATTATGCAGAACGCAGCGTTTCGAGAGCACGTGGGCTCTCATTGTTAACCGTGTTACCGACTGAGTCACAGTCGGTAAGCACGTGCTTTCGAAACGCTGCGTTCTGCATAATTAATAAATTTGTGTGAGTGGAGTTTACTGCTATACCTGTGAATTGTACATCCACACAGTCCTTGCAATCGTCATTTACTTGCCAATAAATTATTATTATTATCTTTGGGGAATACTGGCAAGAGAGGTGTGTTCCCATAATAAACAATACGATAGCATTAAAGAACTAAAATCAGCGATAATGAGATATTGGAATGATATTCCTATTTCAACATTAAACAAATTGATAGTCATTCTGAAGACCCGGATTTTTGCAGCTATGTATTTTGAATAAAGTAACCTCACTACTAAGTGTAGAAAGAATTATAAATTTGTTATGTTAATGGATCTATATAAATTTCGCTGTTTTGAATTACCATGATTCTGTATAAATGTAATATTTTTTTTAATGTCATTTTACCTTGCATTTGTGTTGTTCAAAAATTCATATGAAATTATAAAAATTTCGCTAAATATACTTAATAAAAGAACTTATTTATGTCATTGATAATAATAGAAATTACCATTTTAATGCATTTGAAATTGAATAGTTTTTTAAATTCATTTAGATTCGTGGTAATTATTAATTATCTAAAGGAAGCTTCTGAAATGGAAGATATGCAACCAGATAGTCAAGTTGAATGAAAAGTATAACTTAATCATTGGGAAGTATATTTAGTTTATTGCTCACACTACCCTATCTCTAGTTGGACCCTTCCATTTATATTTGGGACTATGCTGGCTTAAGCAGGTCACACTTATTCAATTGCTGAATGTAAGAACGGAGTATTTTTTTATTGAGAAAAAAAGACAAAAAAAAGACGATAGTATAATTATTTCATTTACTGTTGAACTTTATTTAAAACATTTAAACCGTTAAAGTTTGTGTTATCGAATAGTTTTGGATTATAATAGAATTAAATGCAATGATTCCTCAGCTTATCTGGTAAGATGTGTGTACAGTTTTATTTTGCCTGAATAACAATCGATTAACCATCTTCCACGGTCAGCTTTTAAATAAATATAGATCTCATGCGAAAATAAAATAGATCCTTTTCACGTTTGTCAGCCGTTCTTCCTTTTTGTGTCTATTCGTTATTTTCCAAGGTTATAGGCCATATATTGCGGCCAAAAAGTCTTACAATTCTCTCTTAACACTCAATAGTAGTTGGTTTTATTAATGTTTGTATTTAACGGAAAGCATGTGCTTAAATTATTTTTAGATTCATTCAAGTTGTTTATTGTCTTTAGGAAATATACGAATTTTTTTTGCGCTTTTTCTCATTTTAAAGTTAATTTCCGGCTATACCGTCAATGTTTAATATGTGAACATAAAGATTAAATGTTATTTTGTAGTACTTTTTTGAATGGTATACTCGGGGTGCCATATTTAAAAAATAATAATGTCCCTAGTTACATTGAAATAAATCTATTGAAGGTTAGGTATGGAATTTTCTAACGTATTATTGTTTACAGAATTTTATTAAAATATTTTTGTGAATGCAAGAATATTTTCTTGATGTTGGAAATTTATAGAATTCTAGTCATTTTTTTATACTTTAGTTAGTATTAACCCTGCGGAAACCAGTGCTTACTCATTGGCAGCGTTGATATATTTCGAAAGTGATTTAGAAAGTTTTTGTTGAAACAAGTTCCGGAATGGAGATTGCCAATAAGAAGTCAATTTCAGCCGGGTGAAAAACACGATTACGGATCAAATGAATGCAGAGTTAAAAGATCAAAAAATATGGCGGACCGTTTAAATTCTTCCATCTTTATTTACGTAATAGAATATTACAGACGATAAATGCGGAAATGATGGTGAAAATTCTTGAAAATATCTTTGATCAATATATCCGAAAGCCAACCTGTACAGTCACACATAGCTTCGTGCAAGTCATCTTGTAGCTGAATTTATTAGATAAATTTGTAGTTTCTACCAAAAAAAGTTTTTATTCAATCTCCAAAACGTATTCGTGAGTTTGAAAGAGGCTTGTCCGGGGAATCCTCAGCCACCATAGCCACATTACACATTATTAAAGCTTATGTCTTAAAATCCGCAAGAAACCCAAGGAATGTTAGCAGGCCAGCAGATGATTTCAGATACGGACATCCATACTCAAATAGAGCAAATTTTCGAAAATTGTTCAATTCTTTTATATACTAAATATAATAGATTAATAGCCAGCGTTGGAAGGCATGCTAATGACAAAATACTACAGCGAATTTTTGCGTCACTATACATCAACACAATCGAATTATGGATAGGAGTCACCATCAATGCCAAATTCAATGCCGATTAAGCTGCAACTATTGATACACAGCAGGGAAATGGGCACATATTGCTTCAATGAACTCCGGACCTGGTGTGCCGAAGATTTGGCCAACCCTACATAATATATACTACGATTTTTTTCTACACTCAATTTTAAAGTAGATACCAAATTGAGTTGCGTGATATTACAAATTAGAAAAATGTAATGTTTCAATAATTTGATAAATTACATTTATTTCTTAAGGTTTTAATAGAACATGTGGAATGTACTATAGGTATTGCACATGCGGATAGTATGGCCCTAATTGGGGTATTTAATTTCGTATATATTATGCCAATATGCACGCCAAATTTTGACGCAAGTTTTTCGTAATTGTAATTGTGTGTCCCAAAGCATGATTTATGCATCTCTTTAAGAAACTAATTTGTTCCTGCACCCTTGAATCGCATTTATAATTAGATGAATTTAATGTTTTTTAGTAACTGTGCAAGGGATCTGAATCCTCCATAAAAGGAAATAATTTAATTACTGCTTTTGCAAACTCTGTTCTAGTATTTTTAATAAGGTAAACCACAACATTCATTCTTAGTTTTCAGTCAATAAGGGTTGAAAATCATTTATTTTGAATTGCTGTAATTGTTTGTTTTTTTTCTTTCTAATAATAAGGCCTCCAAATTTAACAATTTTAATGTTAAAAGGAATTCTTCAATTAACTATGAGAGGATATTAAAGTATTGCAAAAGTGATAAGTATATATTTACAGGTTTTAAAAGAATCAACTAATCTAATATTAAAACAAATATTTTAAGTCACGATAAAGATAATCAAAATGTCTTGGACCCAACGCACATTAATTTTAAAACGAAAACAACGCACTCAATATTATATGCTTTAGGACTTAAAGGGTAGGTGAGATATACTGCAAAATATGGTATAATCTCTATTAAAACGAATGAAATTGAAATATTCGAAAGTACTTGAACACAGTCAAATCGAAATCGACGACCTTATATCGCCTACGTTATGTATGCTTTTGCAGCAGGACTTTCTTTACCTACTTCTATATGTATGTTTGTACACCGGGAGAAAATATGACAATACCTAACTGGTGCAAGCAAGAGAGAATGTATTAGTTCCCATCCCCGCTATTTCTCCCTCGGTAGACCTCCATCAAAGCGACAATATATTTTTCGCTTATTTACCAACATACGTGCATTTGGACCCCTGCATACGAAGTTGTCAGTATTTAGATTAGTTTCTCCAATTTATGTCGAAATTTAAATCAATGTCGCGGCATGAGAACTAATAAAGTCGATGTAAAATAGAGTTACGGATGTAAATACCATTAGTAAAATGTCATGGAACTTATTACAATTTTTTTTATTCAAACTCAAAGGTATTTAGTATTTAAATCATGCTAGTTTAGTTGTAATTTAACACAGTCCACAGCGTTACATGACGTAAATTGCGATAATTCTTTCGGAATTAAATAGGTAAAAGATTACCGTGTTACATTTAATATACACCACCGCTCAAAATTATTTAGGCACCCCTGTTTTCATGGATTATTCATATAGTATTATGTTTACCAAAAAAACATTATAATAAAATGACATACGTATTTAAAATGTAGTTCAGTAAGATAAACACCCATTATATCGCATAAGGTTTACTATCATTTACCTGCACTTGGACGGATTACCATAAACTGTTTATTGCGGTGCAATTACAATAACAATCCCTCTGAATTTACTGGGTAAATTTAGTCATCTGTTACATTGTAGGTAATAATGTTTAATGAAGATTATAGTGAAATCTGTAACCTATGGTCAGTTGCAGTGTGGTACTGGTTACTCTATTCACGTCGTGAGCGAAATATCGTGTGACAATTTTTTAAAATGCCTCCGCGAAGAGAAATTAGTACGGAAACACGTGCGCTTATAATAGCTTACCATAAAAGTGGCATAAGTAATCGACAAATTGCCAAAAAAATGAAAATACACCACGCTACGGTTGACTATAACGTAAAAAAATATCGGGAAACTGGCAGTTTTCTTAATAAAAGACGGAGTGGAAGGCCAAAAGCGACAACATCTGCAGATGATCGCAGAATAGTGGTTACCGGCAAGTTAAATAGACGCAAAACAGCCCCGGAAATCACCGCAGAATTAAGTGTTTGTCGCCAAAAACTAGTCAGTGTTTCTAAAGTCAAACGTCGCCTACAGAAAGCCGGGCTCCATGGACGTATTGCGATAAAAAAGCCATTACTACGCAAACAAAACAAGCAAAAGCGACTTAAATGGGCTCGTGAATACCAACACCATAGAAGAGTGGAAGAACGTCCTATGGACGGATGAGTACAAATTTGAGCTGTTCGGAACCCGAAGACGAATATTCGTAAGATGTGTGGGTGAACGTGCCAGAGAAGAGTGTATTGCTGCTACCGTGAAGCATGGTGGAGGTTCTATCATCATTTGGGGCTGTTTTGCTGGCACTAGTGTAGGGAACATTGTGAAAATTGACGTTATATTAAAAAAACAAGGCTACCGCGAAATTTTGGAGAACCACGCGATACCTTTCGTCTTTTGGGTCAAAATTTTATCTTCCAGCAAGATAATGACCCAAAACATTCCTCTAAATTATGTAAGGACTGTTTACGCCATTTAGAAGAGGAAGGAACTCTCAAAATTATGGAATGGCCTCTCCAGAGCCCCGACTTGAATCCAATCGAGTTACTATGGGAAGAACTAGATCGGGAAGTACGGAAATCGGCTCCGACATCAGCTACTGACGTGTGGAACAAATTGCAATCGAGTTGGACCTCAATAACACAAGAAACTCTGGCAAAACTTATTGCGAGAATGCCTCGATTGTGTGCTGCAATTATTAAATCAAGAGGAGGTCACATAGATGAAAGCAAAATTAAATTAAACGTTTTAATTTTCACATTTATTTAATATATTTTTATTCATGTACATGTATCTGTACATAAAAAATAAATATTATTTACATTTTTGCTGAGTTTTTATACATTTTTGCTGCCAGTGAGAGTGCCTAAACACTTTTGAGCGGTAGTGTGTGTGTGTATATATATATATATATATATATATATATATATATAACGAAAAGAACGTAGTAGTTTGTACTTAGTGGATATAACATATATGGACGTATATCTTAAGTAGCTACGACTTATGTTATATACTTGTACAATGCGTGTGTACAAGTATGCTTCTGACTTTTAGATATAGCGCTTGCCTTCACTTTGTCGATGAAACAATCTCCTAACTTAAAATCTGCCATTTAACTGCGCCAATGGTAACACTCAATGGATATAAAGAAAGTTTGAATCGAAGAGAACGAAGACACTGATAGTACAGGAACATAGCTGTAGTATTGGGAGTGTTGGGTAGATCTAGTTTTCCGGTCTTCCACTCTTGACCACCTTAGGAATATTGTTTATATACTTAATACGAACTTCTATTTCTCCATCTACTTTACAACTCTTGCCTTCCCAGATGATTTTACTGCAGAGGTTAGATGCAAGATCAACATCCAGTAACTAAGTTTCTCCAGACTAATTTTTGAAGTTGAAACTATAAAGTGATATGTTTTAAATATTTCATTTAAAAGACCTCATGCTTAGTGAAACTTAGAAGATAGAACATATCCTGGACTTTGCTTTTCGATCTACTTTATGTTCAGTTGTATATCGCCAAATGACGTGTGATATAATTTAACAAAAAAAAAAAAAATGGGACCAATAAAATACCTAACTGAAGGAATCGTTCTAATTCAAGTCTTATACCCGTTGTATATGGCAAAGTTTTCGATGAAAAAAAAAGGTATATAGTAGTTAACACCTTCTAGCTTATAAAAAGTACCCTAGCAATCTCCACTGTCGGAATAAAACTCCCGATGTTTTCTATACAGATAAAAGGGTCCGCAATTAAAAAAGTTTGTCGGACCGCTCTCAGGTAAACTCCAATTCATAGGTATAGCATCAACCTTAGTATTGATTTTTAGCAAGATCCCTTAGGGCATATAAGTTTCATACATACAGTAGGATACAGAAGGAATCATCATACATTTTTGACAAGCTTTATTTTTGTGGAATAAATTGGTTTTCCCTTTAACTTGTCAGAAACAATACTTTGTGCTTTTTAAATTTTTCGAATATATGGGGAATAATTGTAACACTGATGAATAAAAAATATTTTATAAAATGAAAGTTGGAGATAAAAAAAAACCTTCATATCAAAGCCGATGTTCCCTTTAACAAAATAAGCGGACGCGTAATAGGCAATTTCTTAAGATAAAGTTCCATGAAGCTGAAACAAAGAGCGAGATCCAGGAAGGTCAGTCTCAGATTTCCCGAGCAAAACTTCGGGTTGTTATGAGAAGTTTCAATAACAAGCGCTTCATGTTCACAAACGCTTGTATGTACGAGTTAATCTGAAATGTGATCTTAGATGAAAAGAACAGAACAAAGAAGACGGTCGGATAATAGGCGAAGGTAGATGTAATTTTGTAAAAAACGAAACTCCTTGTCGTAGTGCAGCAGACCGCTTCAAAATCCTTTAGTATTTTGTTAAATCGAATCGTACTTGGTTAATTTTATTCTTTTATTTAAACAATACCGACAAATATAGATTGTCAAAATGAATGTGCTAATAGTAGGAAAGAATTTATTTAATTCTAATTAATATACACTACCGCTCAAAAGTGTTTAGGCACCCCTGTTTTCATGGATTATGCATATAGTATTATGTTTACCAAAAAAACATTATAATAAAATGAAATGCGTATATAAACACCCATTATATCGCATAATGTTTACTATCATTTACCTGCACTTGGTCGGATTACCATAAACTGTTTATTGCGGTGCAATTACAATAACAATCCCTCTGAATTTACTGGGTAAATTTAGTCATCTGTTAGATTGTAGGTAATAATGTTTAAATTACCTTCCTAGAAGATTATAGTGAAATCTGTAACCTATGGTCAGTTGCAGTGTGGTATTTACTGTATTCACGTCGTGAGCGAAATATTGTGCGACAATTTTTTAAAATGCCTCCGCGAAGAGAAATTAGTACGGAAACACCTGCGCTTATAATAGCTTACCATAAAAGTGGCATAAGTAATCGACAAATTGCCAAAAAAATGAAAATACACCACGCTACGGTTGACTATAACGTAAAAGGATATCGGGAGACTGGCAGTTTTCTTAATAAAAGACGGAGTGGAAGGCCAAAAGCGACAACATCTGCAGATGATCGCAGAATAGTGGTTACCAGCAAGTTAAATAGACGCAAAACAGCCCCGGAAATCACTGCAGAATTAAATGTTGGTCGCCAAAAACTAGTCAGTGTTTCTACAGTCAAACGTCGCTTACAGAAAGCCGGACTCCACGTATTGCGATGAAAAAGCCATTACTACGCAAACAAAACAAGTAAAAGCGATTTAAATGGGCTCGTGAACACCAACACTGGACCATAGAAGAGCGGAATAACGTCCTATGGACGGATGAGTCCAAATTTAAGCTGTTCGGAACCCGATGACGCATATTCATAAGAAGATCTGTGGGTGAACGTGCCAGAGAAAAGTGTATTGCTGCTACCGTGAAGCATGGTGGAGGTTCTATCATCATTTGGGGCTGTTTTGCTGGCACTAGTGTAGAGAACATTGTGAAAATTGACGGTATATTAAAAAAAGAAGGCTACCGCGAAATTTTGGAGAACTACGCAATACCTTCCGGAATTCGACTTTTGGGTCAAAATTTTATCTTCCAGCATGATAATGACCCAAACATTCCTCTAAATGATCTAAAGACTATTTACGTCATTTAGAAGAGGAAGGAACCATCAAAATTATGGAATGGCCTCCCCAGAACCCCGACTTGAATCCAATCGAGTTATTATCGGAAGAACTAGATCGGGAAGTACGGAAATCGGCTCCGACATCAGTTACAGACGTGTGGAACAAATTGCAATCGAGTTGGACCTCAATAACACAAGAAACTCTGGCAAAACTTATTGCGAGAATGCCTCGATTGTGTGCTGCAATTATTAAATCAAGAGGAGGTCACATAGATGAAAGCAAAATTTAAATTAAACGTTTTAATTTTCATATTTATTTAATATATTTTTATTCATGTACGTGTATCTGCACATAAAAAATAAATATTATTAACAGTTTTGCTGAGTTTTTATACATTTTTGCTGTCAGTGAGAGTGCCTAAACGCTTTTGAGCGGTAGTGTATTTGTGTTTGTTAAATTATCACATATGCATGTAAACTAGTGACTCTTCACTGTGTTAATGAAAATGACAGTGCAAATGCTTCATAAGCCAGAACGTGATCCCAGCAATGTTCCTATCAGATTACAGGGTTATAGGTAATGAAATTTGTGGAAAAGAGCGTGCATAAAATATGCCTAATTAGAAAGGAACGAGAACCTCAAATAAGAAATTATTTCCCAAGAGAATCACATGGTCTCAGATGGCAAATATTGAACCATTTTGAGAGACCTTGATGAGGTGATTATCAACCTTGGATGACGGAGATTGCACAAATGGAAGAAGAAAAATTATTTAATATCACAGCATTTGTTTTATTGCTGCCAAATAAGTTTTACCCTAATCTAAAGGCTTAAGGAGATTAATTTAAGAAAACATGATGACTTTAATAAAGTAATAAGAGAGTTTACTGGATAATTCGAAATACTGTAGAATAATAAATGAATTTCATTAGATTTTAAAAGGAAAGTTCCAATGAACGAAAATAAATTGGAGTTCTGTATTGGCTTGTTGGATAGAAGAAGGAATTAGCAACCTAGATATCATAGCTCAATACATTTGTGAAAACATTCAAACTCCAGAATGCATTATTACAACAGCATGGATTACAGTCTCTATCTCAAGGACGTGATAAAGATAGTACTAAATTTTGGTACAACATCCTTCACAACAAAATAGACGGCAAATTTTTACCATTTCGAGTGCCACTTAATGTACCACGACTTGCATTTAGAGTATGCATCAAATTTGCTAATTCCTACAACTCGCAGAAATTTTGCTATGCGTGGAAGTGCCAACAAAAATTTAGAAGATGTCAAATAGTCATTTAGTCACGTAAAAATTTAGAAGTGTCAAAATTCAAGCGATCCACGCAAACAAAGTAAAAAAGAATAAAAACGAACAGAAAGGATACAAACAGAAGATGTGATATATAAAGGAAACGAAGCTGTGCTACAAATTAAAAGCGAAAGAGAAACGGAAACGAATTTCATTATAAATGTACTTTATTGCGGATTGAAAATCATATAATATCTTCTCTTCTCACAACAGTGTTACTATATACAGCACCCCAGAAGAAGCTCCATGCAATTGAAAGTGAAACGTTGGGAAACTCATGCCTCTACGATGGGGTTTCAACCCGGAAACCTAAATTCTTTAAAAGGAAATAAATAACGCGATACCCTATAAAAACATATCTGAGTAAGTAGGCTTCCACGGCAAGAGTCAATACTGAACTGTTTCCGAGATTAGACCGTACCGTGGTGAAATTGAAATACAAACGGAAATGAAAATAAAAATAAAAAGGAGGAAGGAGAAATGGGGGAACAGAAATGTAATAATAATAATGTAATAAGACAGGATAAAAATTGTGGTTATGTGTGGAAGAAAGAACCAGTCAGAATATGTTTCAAATGTTTAGCGGAGGGAATTGAAAAATTACAAAACGATTCGATGTCGTTTGTGGATTCTGTTCAAATTGTGGATGATATATACTCACACCTATGTACGGCGGAACTGTAATACGAAAATTGTTTTATTGATAAGGATTCGGATTTTCTCAAAACTAAGACAAATTTGTGAAGGGTCGTCGAAAGATTAATTAAGTAAGGATTACTTTAAATTTACAAATATAATGTCACTCGATGTGGAATTCATCATTAAAAAATATTTATTCCGCACGCCGTACTCATTCTAATATTTAATAGAGGCTATCCAGTTTATGATTTCGTGGAAACAGCTTAAAACAGTGTTTCAGCACGTTATATAATATATTTTTTATCATTACTTTATGTGGAAACGTTACTGAACATTCGCCTTAATACAGGATATCGGCCCCTCAACGTTGTTCTCCGTACTGCACTGTAACTTGCCCCACTTTGCTGAGATTAATAATAACAGAGATAGCAATGGTGCGTACTTTATTTGAATCAGGCTCTATATTTTTAATTAGCTTCTGTTAATCGAATCTAAGAGATTTTACAATTAAATAATCGTAATTTATAAACAATTAGTTTACGGAATATCAATAAACAATGTGTGTTCTTATGCGTTGTTTATAACTTTATAAACAGACCATCACCCATCGAAGTCCCAAATCTTCGTCAGTATAAAATTGTAATTCAAATTGTTTAGATTACAACAACGGGTAACACGTGTAAGATGATCATGATCACCAGTATGTTTTCGTTACATCCATATAGTAATGCGGAAGTGCGGTGTAAAGGGGTAGGACGAGTTTCCCTATTCGCTTTCGGTCATCAACGGACGCCGGCATCGGGATGACCCGGCGCATTACCTGATATTTATTCGAATTGTCCCGTTAGGAAAGTACCAGACAGATTTCGCCAGTGAGTTCGTCTGCATCGTCGAAGATGGCGCTATAGGACGACGCTCGCTGCCGACGTCGAAATTTTGTTAAAGCTACACAAAACACTATGCGGGTGTTGACTCATAAATGCACGACTTTTTAGCGCTTTTAAAAAGCGTCGACTAAGTGAGACCCGGCGTAATTTTTTGAAATTTAAATTTAAGTGTTCTTTCATAGACCAAAAAAAAAAAAGAAAAGTCGAGAGAAAGAAACTTTGTGCATTGTAATGTCAGTGTTTAATAATGGAGAAGAAATTTACAGCGACGCTAACTAATTTAAATTCTTGTAATCGTTATAGTAACAATAATCGTAATAATAATATTAATAATATCGAAGATAAGCGTCTTTATTATGGAGTCTGCGTCTGGTAAGAATTTATTATTCTAACGTTATTTATTTTAGTTTTAAGTTTTTGTGGAGCGTAACATGCGATATACTTACTATGATTTTATGTTTGTGTAATATAAGTACGTAAGTACATCGAAAATTTTCGCGCGATTTTTCTTTTTTTTATTTTTGAATATGTACATAAACTTGATGATACTACAAGAGAGATTTTAAAGATTTTACGCGAGTTTAAATGATTATACGAGCGCAAATCAAAATAATTACGTTCAGTTATTTCCAAGTATTCATTGTACATCACGCTCTTGATGCGGCCTACTCAAAGTACACAACTTTGATTAACTAGAGTCTATATCATCATATACTGTTTTTTGCCTTAAGTCACTAGCCTTTATATCAATTTTAATTGTTTTAAAACATCGGTATAGTGTAAACCACGCCCTTATTACGATCAATATTATGTACATATAGGTTACTATAAGCATAGAGCCTTTGAGGTACTGGTTATCCATCCGTATGACGTTATTCTTTTGTGTACAAAGGATACAATACATTAAACACTATGTACACGAAATAATTGAATATATGTGCCAACATTTCGGCTTTTTTCAGATATCTTGTTTAAGCGGCAAAAACACGATTTTATCGAAGCTCCTGAGCGGATGTTAGTGGATATAAAACTCCAAAGCGTAATACTTTAGATCCTGTATATAGATATTACATACAAACTCATATTTTAATTTCTTTCTTACGAATCGCACTGTATATACATACAGGAAATAATAAGCGGGAAAAGTATTTACTAATAAAAAGAAATTAGGTTACTTCCGTGTTTGTTACTCAGGAGTGTTTCTAAGGAAACTCTATATCAAGCCCCTGTCTCATTTGATTACACGAGGTAACATTGGCTCACATAAAATGTCAATCAATGCCACGAACAATCCCGGTCTCCTACATCGTACCTAATAAAAGTTAATAGAACTTGTTATAAGGGAGATTATGCTTGAAAAGCTGAATGATAATGTTTCTCGGCTAAATGAAAACGGGCAAAAGTTATTTTGAAAAGAAAAGTTGATTTCGTAATTAGTTTCTTCAAGGGGAAAAAGTATTTTTTTATGAAAGGAGATATCTTCCGTCTTATTAACGGTGGTAATATGATTCAAATTTAATAATAAGTTTTTTATCTGAAAAATCACTGGTTATAGCTTATTATAACCATAAACATATAACTAAATATATAAAGTACATTAATTTTTGCAAGTTAAAGGAAACGTATAATCTATTCTGCAATCTAAGTATTACGTATATTCACAAATTTAATACGAATTTCACTTAATACGAATTTCAAAAGATATTGTAATTTTTTAAGTACGTTAAAAAAATACATTTTATATTTCACATAAACCTTACGTTTCTAAAAAAAATATGTAATTATTTGTGAGCCCAACTAACAATTTAAGTATGCATATTTATAATCTCAAAAGAAAATGTCTAATTTTCCATACGGAAATATAACAGCAATATGAATTTTAAAATATGTTGCAGCTTTGTAATATGTAAAATCACAAAAGATCTTAGCTGAAATAAAAAGCTTTGTAGCTCATCAGCATATCTTTGAAAGATGCCGATTATTTCTACGCTTCTACAAATATTTACGAACTAGACAAGAACATGTTTATACGGCCGCTGAAAAAAGACGTTTTGTAAAATTACATATATAGTATGTATTCGGTAATCCATAACCATAAACATAGAGCTAAATATGCAAAGTACATTAATTTTACAAATTAAAAGAGACATAATCAATTTTGTTTAGTTTGACACATTTCACATATCGTATAGACCTAAAAGAAAATATAATTATTTGTAAGTGTGACCAACAATTTAAAAAAATTATACGTAATTTGCCTTGCGAAAATATACAACACCAATATGAATTTTAAAATGTATTGCAAGTTTGTAATATGTAAAATCATAAAAGACTTTACAAAATTACAAGCCCAATGTGAATTTACTTATCTTTCAAATTGATAATATGTAACATTACATAGATTTAAGATATAATAATGAAAATTTCACCGTTCGTATAGAATTGTTGAAAATTATATTTATTTCCTGATAAATGAGTTTATGTTTCTAAGACGTGACCAACAATTTAAACACGTATATTTATAACCTAAAGAAATTGTATTTTTAAAAGAAAGAGAACAAATTCCAATGAAAATTATAGATAAACTATCAGTTTTTGATTGTATCGTATATACTAGTATTACAGTGAATAACATTACAGTTAATGAAACTTCAACTGAAGCTCGTATGTCGGTCGCCTTTTAAATTTTTTCCATAAACTAGGGAAGACATTTTCTAACAAATTGTTTTATTGCCTTCCAAATATTCATCTTTAAGATTTTGACAGTTCTACATGCATTCAAATCAATTCTAACAACACTTTAGAGATCTCAAAAACATGATTTTTGAAAGCTTTAACAGCTTCTTAAGGTAAGTCTTTAAGTGATGAATGAAATACTAATTTGATGTTTTCTTTTTCAAATTATCAATTTGGTTGTATTTTCTAATCTCATCAATGATTTCTGACAAATAAATTGTTGTATGTATTCTGGATTAACTATTTTTTGATACTCTAAAGAAATGGTTGTGGCAAACGATATTTTTAGAGGTGCTTCGCGAACGCCTAATTTGAGAAATTTGGTTCATTTTAAAACGCGCAACCAGTTGATTGTTGGTTGGCTTCCAGATCGTCTTCCTATAAGTTTCGATTAAATTATGCGAAATCTGTCGACAACAGCTAAATTTTCAAGTAGAATCGAATATTCTGAAGTCTTCGATATGTACTGCATTGAACGGTAACCTTATTTTAATTTTAACTTCTTAAATGTAGTAAGACTAATAACTATTAGTATAATATTAATTAGTAAGCGCAGTAAAATTGAGCAACATTACCCGTTAAAATTTGAAAGAATATAAGAAATCGTGAACACGATATCTTTGAATCATTTTTGGGATTTTTGAAACAGATTAAACAAACATGTAAACATAAAACATTTGTTAAATTCTTTAAACTTTATTGGTCCTACGTATATAAATCTTAATAATAAATATGAAATATTTGTATTATTACATTTCTGCGTGATTTCCACATTTTCAATTAATATATCATCCCTCACTTTTATCATGAATTCAATATGCAATGATGGTATTACGTGGTCATATTTAATCTATGTACATTTACTTCAAAACATTGAAAGAAATATGTAAAATGACCACACATATATGCAAAAACCAAATAATATCAATCAATCTACTGTTTGGGCGTTAAACTGCATTTGAAGTCACGATATGTCAGACTTGACGAATGTGGTAGCAAAAACGCGTGGGTATTATTTGAATCGGTAGATTACAAAATTATTCCCAGCCGCCCTGGTATTCGAATTAATAAATAAGCATTTCATTTCATTATGAACGTTATTAAATGTGAATGAGGGAAAATCTAATTTCATAAGTAAATATTCTTAATTATATATGTGAGCACAAGTTTTTGAAGAGTTTGAGTTACAGAAAATGGAATTTTATGTCTCCAAACATCTGTTGTAGCTTCACACGACATTTTCGTTTTATTTGTATCAGTTGTGTTAAATAAAATAGCAGTGGTGTGCTATAAAATACAAGAAGCTAAACAATTTTAACCATTTAAAATAGCATATTTGCACGCCATCTGTGCACGAAAAGAAACTAATGTTTAGAGGTCTATAACGCAGACATAATCAAGTTATTATTGCGAAATGTTTTGGAGAAATACTGAGTTTTAATTTAAGAGGTGGTATGTTTGTCTGCTATGAAATATCGAACTAGTGTATTGCAAAAAAATTCCTCTTTTTATAAATAATGGGTAGAAAAATTAATAAAAGAATTAATTGGGAAAGGAAAAGTTTATTAGTTTGTGCAGAGTGTGATAAGATATTCTGCTGAAATTATTGCGAAGGAAGAAGAAAAAGTATCTACCCCAAGTCAACAGAAGATTCCATTGCAAACGAAAATGGAAAAATGCCTTTTGGAGCTAAGCAATGGTTTAAACCAGGAGTCTCTAAACTACGGCCCGCCAGTGTTATGAGTACGATCCGCAACAGCTAAAGACTAGTGTCATGAAAATTGCGATCTCTTCTCGAAGATGAAAAAAGCGTTGATTTTTCCGTAACTAAGCCAGCGTATAACAGTTGTGATATATTAATTTCATTTCATTCAAATTTTCCGCATAAGGACTAATCGTTTTAAACCACTATCTTTTCTACAGCCTTTCACACAAGTGCGACCAGTCCTTTATTTTTACCACACATATTTTTGCGTCCATCAGTTAAGTAATTGAATTAATAAATTTAGCAAGCGTATGCTCGTGTATAGGATCCGTAATTTTAATTTTCTTGCCACTAATGACTATCCCCCTAAGGCTGGAAAGTTTGGAGACCCGTGGTTTAAGCAAAATAGGGTTGAAGTTATGAAGCGGTTGCCTAAATTTTTAGGATATCATTAGAGGGGCTATTTTTAAAGCCAGAGCAACAACTATAGAATAATTTGTAGAGAATAATTGGGAACACCATTAGAACGCTCCTAACAATGTAATCAATACACTGCCACGTCGGTGTTATGCGGTTATAAAACGAAGTATTAACCATACCTTTTGTTAAATCGCACTAGTCAGTATTATATATTATATTGTATTATTTTCTTATACCACTATTTTTGTAATATAAGAATCAATAAATATATTAATCTGTAAACATTTAGACTAATTTTATATAGAGTTTAAGCAGTTTTTAGAAAATCATTATTTTTAATAGTTTCAATTTGGGATTAGTTTTTAAATTAATAAAACGCGTAAATTATTTAAAATGCAAGAATATTTCTTTATTTTAAATGCTAGCACAAGAGAAACAAATTTTACAGATACTATCAATAATATTTCCTTTAATATCATCAATTGAAGAAAAGAAAAAGAAAAAAAACTGCTGTTTCTTTCCAATTCATCAAATAAAAAATTTGTACTTATGATTCGATATGGAACTCTAACCTTCATTTTCAAGGCCTTATATTGGGCAATTCTTTTTTGTTTTCATATCTAGTCAGTTGGAAGTGTGTCTCGTTGCTAAATATGAGTTAGTTGAAGAAATTAACATCTTGTGTCGCCTAATTTACTTACTACTGAGTTATTTGAATCTGTCTGCCTTTAAATGAATATTCTTATGCAAAATTTTGGTTTTTGGGTTGTTTAATTGCTAAGAACCATGACGAAGAACACTAGCACTTCCAGTTGTAATATTTTAAACGAGCAATACAATGGAAATTTAAAAAGGAATCTCAAATTGGAACACCTTTATAATATACGTATATTCAAATAAAATGTGTATGAAAAGTATATGGCACACATTTTCTTTTTTTTTTTGGGGGGAAACCACGATCCCCATTTCGTTTAGCTAATGCGATTATATGCCATTCAAAAAAATATTCGTTCACGGAACTTGTATAGCTTCCCGATATACCATTCAGAAAAAAGGTAAAAGCTTTCATATTTACGATGAATGAATTCCATTTATATTTACGTCTAAAAAAAAGAAAAAACGTCTGTTTCCATTATACCCTATTTTATTGTGTAATCCCTGCTGGTTTAATTGGATTATTTGGAAAATACTTCGGTAATGAAGAGTTTCTTTTAGTATTCGCTTGTGGAATTTAAGGTATTAGAACTCGAGGCGTTATATATTCAAAGGAATGTTGTCAGAGCTTATAGGGCTTTGCAAAGTATCTTGATATTATATTTTGTTTGAGCAAATTTTCCCCTCCTTAAAGAGCATTGCAAAGGGGAAGTATTTGGTTTGGTTTGTAGTTTGTTTGCGGATGGAATGTTTTAAAAGAGGGGAATTTCCGAAGGCAGCTTTATTTTGGTCTTTTACAGAATAATTTCTAGGTACATATACACTCAGTGAAATTTCTAAAGTTCCATATGAATTTTTGAACAGAATATTTGGTTTTCTTAATATCTTCGACAAATTAAAGTTGATGCTGAATTACAAAGAAATTTAAAAACGTATTAAATTTTAAACAAAGAATATTCGGATCTTTATACTGTCTATCATCTTGGTCAATGTCGAACTAGGACCTCGTTATCGCAGATTTTAGTCCTTTGACGCTACTGCATTGTTTATTATACATCTCTCTTATCAATATTCCCCAAAGGTTTTCGATTAGGTTCGGATCGGGCGAATTATAAGACCATTATAATAAATTGATTTCCTTTTGATGAAACCACTCCTTAGTTTATCTGGAATTACGAATTGTCTTTACTAAAGTCCATCAGAACCAGTTCCAGAAGTTGTATATAAAAATTAGAATTCATTCGCGTAAGAAATAAAACATATAGAGATTTTATTACACTACTGCCAATAATATTTGAAACCATCAGATAATAACGAAACAATATCTCTCCTATTCCTTTTCGAACTCATATCGCTGCTAAATGTTTATAGGGGAACTATAAAATTACACATATGGAACCATGCTTTTAAATTTTATATCCACGTGTATTTTGATTTTAAGTAAATTCTATTTAGCTTAAAAAAAACTTTAATCTTAATAGAAATTACGGTTAATTTGCGTTAAAAATAATATCCATCCGTAGATAAAATGTACAAATATAGGTCCTAGTAAAACATTAACCGACCATGATGCGGTGTCTGCGTGTTGTAGTAGTTACTAAAGATTCATTGGACGTTTGCCTAAAAATATCCACAGTGGTATATTACTAGGTTGCACTTGAAATGCATTATATTTGTTTACTTTGTCAGCTCGGAGTCCTGCCATTATTCTGCTTTATATACGCGGTACTACAATAATTTTAATTATTCCCAATAGCACAGCGTGATATAATATTAAATGGAACTTTCTAATTACTCAGTTTTTTTGTTAAAGCAAACATGAACTATCAAATTCGTGTACGTGGAATTAATAAAGCTATAAAATGAAATTTGGTTACAAAACTGTAGATTTCCAATCACACAAGCGAAATTCGATTTAATAAAATGAGGTTCCGAGAAAACGAAACGTTACGTTAAAACAAATAAAATCTATATGGTACAGAAAACTAAATTAAAATGAAATTTGACGTATGTATTTTAACAGTTATATCCATTAATTGCAGTTTGGAGCTCATATTTCACGGAAAATATATAATTTCTACACCCTTCAATTTTGTTTGCAAATCATGGGAATGGGTGTAATGTTTTAGCATTTCAATTAAACATATAAAAACGGATGCCCTTCAAAATCACCTTATTTATATTTCCGAACGTGCAGAACACGATTCTGAAGTCAGAAATGCCACACTACTTTTAAGTTGAGAGAAAATCAAGTTTGAAGTTTGCGCTTTTTTTCGCAATAACTTTTATGCTATAAAGATTTCCGACGAGCCGATGATTTTTCTGGATTCTACGCTGTGTGGTGGTTGTATTAATGCGCATTTGAAAATGGAGGGCATCGATTTTTCGAAAAAATCGAAAGGGGTACCTCTTTAATTTATCGAATTTCCTGCGTCTCGGATGCGCTTCAAAATCATCTCATCTATACTTACGGACGTGCAGAATACGATTGTGAAATCAGAAATGCGATAATGCGTGTAATTCAAGAGAAAATCAAGTTTGAAGTTGGAAAAAGATGTCTCTTTCGTTGCTATTTCTCGCAATAACTTTCTAACTATAAGGATTTCCAGCGAACCGATTACATTTCTGCGATCTACGCTGTGTGGTGGTTGTATTTATGCGTATTTGCGTTTTTTTTTTCACAGCAACACTATAACCTGTTAGAATGCAGTGGTAAAGGTTTTCTGTATGCCCTAAAGATTCCTTTGGATGTAATCTTATGCCAAAAAATACTATTTTGTAATTTTAAACTATTAAATGTAGTTCGCATGATGTATATGGAATAAAATCAAAACCATTTGAGTATTTAATACTTTCAGAATCGTTTTCAATTTGAATTTCCTCGATTTCGAAGTAGATGATGTCTGTCATATGCAAAGAGTGGGAAATATGCTCTAAACAGTTTGCCAAAGATGCATGCAATACGCGCTAAAATAATCCCTAAATATGCACTTATAATATGCTTTTATTTATTATATTTTAGAAAATCAAAATTGATTTGTCGTGTTTACAAATTATATATTTATGTATTACAATAAATAACCATATATTTTATGTCTACGGTCTGTGAGTATATTGGGAAAATGTTCTTTCAATATCGCAAGATCGATGTATTCTTAAGACTAAGTATTAATGAGGGCTTTATATTAATGTCTTCATTAAAATTGCCATTGATTTTGATGCAACAAAACCTCCGTTTTTCTGTAGAATTTCGGCTAATTTTTCTTTAATTTTTTGTTCCAGTTAATCCATTGACTTTTTCAATTTTCATATGCAATTGCATATGCATTCATTGTAAAGTGTTCATATATGCATTATATGCACTAACAAAATGTTATATAACTCCCTCTTTTTTTGTATTGTATAAAGTTTAAAGAGTATTTGAGACCATTATCATATTGAAAAATTAACCAACTAGCAGGAGATGGAGTTATATACTGCCTATTTATACTATATATATTTTCCCTCTATCCACAGAAAAATATTACACATTTCATCCGTGATATCGTGTTTTATGTATTAGAATTCATGAAATATTCGCCCAATCATCTATGGTCCAAAACCTTATTAAGACATTTTCTTTTTTTCTCTTTTACGAAGTAATAATATTCTAGTAACGATATGTCCCTTTAAGCTTGCTGTATTTAGTTCCCGATTGAGTGTATATATTGATACAATATTTTTACGGTCTCTATTAATGTCTATACACATTTCTTATCCTTCAAACATTTAATTTATTTCAATTGTAACGTTTATTTATGCCTTCACCGTCAAAAATAATTATTGCAGCGCATTTTTCAACTAGTATTGTGCAAATAAATTCAACATTGTTGCAAATAATAACGGTTGAATTGTTTGAAAACATGTCTTTGCGACAGATACAAACAAATGTGTAGTTGAAATTCGTAGAGATGCGGTGGACTCTTTCATTAAACTTGATGGGACTTTCATTAAATTTTTTAAGAATGTAAATGTTAATACAACAAGGTTTCTATCAATGAATGGCCTTAATTTTATGAGCAATAGTGTAATTCGTCATAATTACATGTGAATTAATATAGGAGGATTGTTGCTAAAATTAGTACAATTGTTGTATAAATTGTAGTATATTTTTTTACACATTTTGTCAAGTTCCTTTTTCTAAAAATCGTATTTCCGGAAGGAATATCCACTCTCTCTTTTTACCAGCTGAAAATAAATTCCGATCTTCTTATTTCCTTTTACCGAAGAAGGAAATGACATTCTAACTTCCTTCTTAATTTAAATATTTCTAAATTTAAAATCGAACTTCTAAAAACGGCACTTTGCAAAGCGCATTTCCGCATTTTCATTTTCTCTGTTCCTGACGTCTTCCGGTGTACGAAAAAAAGATTTAAGGAATTTTAGAGAGCGGCAAGCTTTGAATAAATATGACCTAAATAATAATAAATTCCTTAATTATCTCCGTCAAAATACGTACTTTGCAAAGTAATTTATTTTTGGAACCTCGGGATATTTTCTTTCGATTTATATGTAAAAGACGTATCTGCCAGTATTCCGTCCTTTTCTGCTAGCTTTTCGCTTATGTTTCGAACCATTTCATTGTCAAACTCCCCCTTTCATTGTTAGTAAAGTGCTTCAAAGGATATGAAACTCCTTTGCTGTGTGAATACTGCTTTCAAGGAGGTCTACATTGTGCGTGCAATAATATCCGTTTCCACAATTATTATTACTTTTGTTGTTACGAATTTACTAAGGTTATTAGAGGAGACCTTTGTAGGCATTTCGAAAGGAAGAAACTTGCGTTTCCGCCGAATCGATTACCTTTCTGCAAACTACGCTGTGCGATGGTTGCATTAATGTGTATTTGAAAAAGTTCCGAAGGGCATCGATTTTTCGAAAATTTATCGAATTCCCTGCGTCTCAGATGCGCTTCAAACTCACCTTATCTATACTTCCGGACGTACTGAAGAGGATTATGAAATCGGAAATGCCATACTACTTTTAATTTGACGGAAAATCAAGTTTGAAGTTTGAAAAAGATGCCTCGTTCGTCCGAAAATCAGCATTCACTTCTATTTGCTTAGGGTGAACTTCCTTCGCTGTGCATGGTCTGTTGGCAGAAGTTGTTGAGTTAATTGGACTTTGTATGCGTGGAGATGCAATTTTTTAGTTAGAATACGCTGAAGTAACGTAATATCCAATTCTTGTGCACGATGACGAATCGATGTGTCTGAACTTTCGGCCACACTCTCGCGAACTGATGTTTTGATCTGAACACGATCTCGTCTCATGTGTTTCACATCACTAGCTGAACACTTAATTCTAAAAGAAAATATATTTAATTTGCCATCTCCAAAAATTTGCCACTAATTCTTAAATGTACTTCGTATAACTCTGCACACATCAAATTATTGTGGTAAAGCCTCGAATCCATCTAGATCCTCCTGGTTTGAAGCGGTTGTAACATCAGACATGGAGACATTTCGATTGTAAAACCTTTAACTCGGAAAGACAATATATTTAATTTGTAACCTACAAAAATTTACCACTGATTTTTTAAATGTGCTCTGTATAACTCTGTACATATCAAATTATTCTAGTAAAGTCTCGATTCCTTCTAGATGCTCCTGGTTGGAACCGGTTGAAACAACAGAGAAAATGATATTCCGTATGGTCGATTTGTATTGTAGATATATATATATATATATATATATATATACCTCGATCCACTTGAAGCTTTTACTGAGTTCAGTTTTAAATCTAGAGAGTGATAAAAAATCAATAGTTGAACCGATAAAGTACTTGTGAAAAATAAAAAGGATAATTGTAAATGTGGGAGTTAGAAAGGGTGCAAAACGGTATGTCTATCGTTTAGTCAAATGTCATTGATTTTTGTTGTTTTGACCTACATTTGCAAATTGTCCCTTTACTGTTTTTTTTTTTTTTTTTCCTATCGATTTACACGACATTATGACGGTAGTCATCGTGATACCAGGATACATCGTAAAATTAATAATAAGAGTTACGCTCTATCGCGTAGCATAGTCGA